>BGPR01023865.1:0-23820 GCA_013235015.1 Araneus ventricosus | reverse complement strand
GGTTGAACGGTCTGCCTTGTAGAGAGCCAACTCACACAGATTCTATTTTAATATTAATAGAGATATTTTATATTTGATTACAATGTTGAAAAAATTCCTGAACTATTTCGATACGGAAATTTCTCTGATTACAAGAAGAGAAACCCTGTCTTTGAACTTAAAACCTTTCATTTACCAAGCTATCGTACAAACCCCATCTATTGACAATATGAAATTGCAAAATTAAAGGGGAAGAAGCTGAATTTGGACCTGCACCTAGATTTGAGCGGTATTATTACTTCAATTTTATAAAGTATAATATTTTGTATCATGTAACCAACAATAACTGGATCATGTAAACTATATATATTTTTTCCATGTCATTCTTTTATAAATTTTACATTGCAGTCTATTTTGAATTCTTGTTAATGCCTTTCCTCGAAAAGAGAGAGGGAAACAAAAATGTCTTTCTCATTTTTTGTTTCATGGTAAATATTAGCTTATATTCGGCTACAGTTAGATTAATTTGTACTTATTGGGGGAAACTGGCCCTCATTATTGCAGTTTATTTCAGTTTTTATCATATAACCAGCATTAACTGGATCATGTAAATTATATATATTTTTCTATGTTTTTCTTAAATAAATTTATCTATGTAGTCTATTTCAATTCTTTGTTAATGCTTTTTCATTAAAAGAGTAAAAGAAACAAAAATGTATTTCCTTTTTTTTATTCGTGGTCTGTGATTGTTAGCTTATTTTTTTCTATTAATTAAGGTACCCCATTCATTTTTAAAGACCAATTTGAAATCTCTTTTTCAGTTTGGAATACACATTAGCTTTGTTTCGTATTCGTAATTTTCCTTCATTTTTCAGTTAAAGTTTTTTTTTAGAAAATGAAAACAAATGTTCGGATTCCCGGGGTTTGGATTCTCGAGCTTCAATTATATTAATAAATACTCTTACTTTTTTCTAAATACTGATAATAAGGTGAAAAGCAGAAGAAAATTTTACTCAATTCCACTACATGGAAAATTGGATGACATTTTTATTTTACAAATACATATTATATTAATTTCAATTACGATATTACATTATTTTGAAAACATTTATTTGTAGAATCAAATACTATTTCGAGATTTTCTGCATTGCTTTGTTATCTATAAAATTATATGAGGGAAAACTATATAGCTCTAAGAAACTGAATTAGAGTGTTTGCTGTCATTAATATTCTGAAGCATTTTTAAATAAAGAAAACGATAACATTACATTCATTATGATATTTTGAAAATAATTATTTTTCATTCAGACGACTGTCTTTGTCCTTTAAAGCTCAAAATGGTTTTTCATAATTGATAAATTAGCCACAAATGTGTATTCCATCGCAAGTTAAGCTTCAGATAGCAATCATGGCCACTTCAGCGTTCCGTTTTACGTTCCATATAATTTTTAAAAATCTATTTAGTTTCATAATTTATAAATTACCTATCCTATAACGAAAGAAGATTTAGATTTAATAAAAAAATTCTCGTAATTTTTTACCATTTTGTTTAAAAATAATTTTAAATATTACTTTTGATTTTTTTTTTATGCACGATACTGAAACCTACTCTCTTGAAAAGGGCCAGCAATTAAATGTGTTATTTTAATCAGAAAAAAATCAGCAATGAAATTTGTTAAATATTTCAGACGTAATTTTCTATAAACAAACGTCATTCCTATTGTCTATAATAATACAGTCAAATTATATAATAGTCCCAAAACAGAGATAAAAAAAAGAAAAAGTTATCATATAGTTTTGAAAATTGGTTTCTTGATGACAGACTAAAAGTTCCCTGTCCCAGGAGGGAAGAAAGATAGTGTTACTTGATCGCTCAAAGGAGTCAGTTTCAGTAGCACTCCCGAGGTCATAAAGGCAGTCGGAAATGTACAATGCAGCTACGAGCTTAAATGTTTTTCCAAGGCATTCCCATATGCCCCCTGTGGAGCCACAGAGGGGGCACGTGTGTTGCTATTGTTATATTTTATTGCTGAACGACAGAAATCGGCTAGAGTGTACCGGGCAGTCCATCAATAGATTGTATTACGTCCACCCTCTCAAAACCGGGGATTTTTTTTTTATCTCTGGAGTCCGTGCCCTAGAATAGGTAGCAAATAATACAAAATAGTAATATCCTTTGAAAGAGGATAGAATTGCAGACATTTTAAGGAAGTCTGAATTCCATCCTCGGTTACTAAGTAATCAGCTGAGTTTCCTGTAGCAATCAATTTCAGGTAGCAAGCAATATTATTCTGCAGTCTCTCGAAAGTTTTTGACGAAAAACTCTGCAAAAGCAATTCATTTCCAATTAAAGGAAAAATTAAAAATATATTTTACATTTTAATCTATAGAAAGTAATTTTTATTTCGTTTTGAAGAGCATTTATACCAAATTTCATCAAGATTGAGCAAACCACTGTAGATTTCTGTAAAGAATAAACTCACATTGCTTTATACATCTAAATGAATTATTTTTTTTATCAATTTTATGACAGTAATTGAAGGCGTGGAAAGTAAATGGAAGTCCAGTTCATAAACTTTTCTTTATTAAAAACATGAATGAGATGAATAAGATGCACCACACAGGCGCTCACGCAGACAAGTACACATACACTAGAACTGAACAAAGTTTCGCAGAGGAAGAGAGTTAAATGCAAGCGAGCGAAACGACAGCGCCAATCAGCAATGCTGAATCTGCATAAACTGCTATCGTCCACCAACGCTTGCATCCAACAGTAATAATAAATAAATTTTAAGTTAGTATTTAATCCATTACATAAATACATTTTTCATCAAACTGATTTCCGAAATCGGAGTATTAATATTTAAATTTTATTAATGATATTAAGTGTAATATTATTAAGTATTATTAGTAAAAAATCAGTAGTTTTTACACAAGATTTTCTAACCTAGAATTTCATTTAAATACTTTTTTTAAAACCTACTGCAATAAATACTTCAGTTATATGCAGTTATCTAGAGATAATGGTGCACATTTCTTTCATTTCATAAATCATGTATTTTATGTTAGAAGCATGATGTAGTAATGCATTTGATTTTTCTGATTAAATATTTTAGTTTTTATAAAACTTAATTAGTTTAATTTTGATTGATTGAATTCTTTGATTATTTAAAATTAAATTATATTATTTGTCTGGGTATCTATTTTCAAACCATTATATCTATTTTATATGAATAAAATGAATTGAAAAATAAATCCCAGGTAAGTATTTACCATTAAAAATAAATACCCAAGTAAGTATTTACCATTAAAAATTAATACCCAGGTATTTTACACCACTGATTATAGACTTCGTTAGGAATTATTTTCAATGAAAAAAGCTTTTAATTGTGGCTCTACTTTTGTTTCTTTTTCATCGGTCAAAATCCACTGACCTGCACAAAATTTAATTTTTTCAAGAGTTAAATCTTAGCAACACTGAAAATCATCTACACAGTCTTCCCCTACGTGGATTTTACATTCCATCCTAGCAATAACCATTTTATTTTCTAGATTGAACTTTTTAGAATCGCTGAAGTCGAAGCCTCTGAAAAAAAAAAAAAAAAAAAAACCACACAACACCACCGCGCAACTGAAGATTGCATCCTTGCTCCTCATGGGCTGAATTGTGGTTTTCTCCGCGATAGTGATTCTGTATAAGGCATTCTGATTGGTCAGAACAATGGAAATTTTATAACTTTAATTTCTTTGTATTTATTAATTTGCGTCGATCCAATGTAGACCATTGAATTATAATTTTTTGGATTTCATATTCTTTTCTTTGGTTAATTTCAAAAGTTTTCCCGCAATCTAATAATATTACTTGAACGATAACGAGGCATGTCCTGCGGCCTATTATCGGATTTACGTCAACTTGCCCAACTAGAAAGATCCCTTGCGGAAATGTATAGATAGAAATGAATAGATTTTACAGTCTATAGACTAGAGAAAGAAGGAAACGCACTCTTGTTACAGATAACAATCTCACCGATCGTCTTCAGAGAAACCACAGGAATCTCATCTCCGAAATTGGGACGACAAGAAAAGCTTCCCGTACCCCACCGGCAAGCAGCCACCCCATGCACAGATTACCCTCCCTCAGTCCCGCGATAAGAAAACTGCTGGGTAACTTTGGAGGGTGGCAATATGTGTACCTTTTGACTCTTTTTTTAAAATTTTAATTTTAAAAAAATTAAGCGAATTTTTGAGTTTTTCCTTAATAACTGCCGAAAGTTCTACCGCAGAAAAATCATTTTTACACCATCTGAAAGTGCAAAAAATTACCTTCTCAATGATATCAATTAAGTTGCCGGACAATCTTTTCTCTAATTTTAATAGCCTTTTTAAAATATATTTTGGCATAATTTACAACAACGTTTCATTGTTGCAGCGCATTTGAAACCGTTTTCATTGTTTAAGCAAGTATTTAATTGCGTGTTTGTCTTTTAGTGTTGAAATGCGAAGTAATATCTTAATACATTTTCTTTCATATTCAATTTCATGTAAGTCTTTATGGAATCTGTAAATCAAGCTCTCTAAGACATTATATATATTAGGAAACATATTCAAAAAGCTGAATGGTTATGGTTGCTACGTTTTCATTCTTTTAAGCACGTTTAAATTCAGTTAAAATAAACTGCCCACATAAATGCGCTGCACCATTTTAAAGTTAAAATCGATTTTTTTTTTTGCAAGAGAAATAAGAAAGTGAAGATGGCGCCAGCAATGTGCAATTAGATGTTGCATGACATGGTCAGTTATTAGACTCCATTGAGGTCATTTATGTAGGTAATGAACAGAACAGGTATAAGGCCATTCATTTCCAGAATAGGAAGTTTAAAATTACATTGTAAAAGCAGCCATGAATGTAAAATTATAAAAGATTCAGTTAAAACCATATTTCGGGCGAACAAGCTGGTCGCCGAAGGCGACTAGTTACATATAAAATATTTTTAAAAAATTATTAAATTTAAATGAATAAACTGTACAACAATTTAATTCATATGATCGTAAAGCTAATTTTGCATTTTTTGGTGGTGTAAAAATTAATTTTATTTTGCAAATACTTTGCAAGTTATTATGGAAAAATGCCGAAAGTTTGCTTAATTTTTATATAATTGAAATTCAAATAAAACCTTCAATTACATAGCCCCCAAGCTGCACATTAACAACCAACAAAGTATGCTTGAGCCAAATTTCGTAAATATAAGTCCATCAGTCTACCCTGTAGAGCGCTAACACGAACATTATTATTAGTAGAAATATAAAGCAGATTTTCTGTCTGGGAGCATGTGTTCTTCAAACAATTTTATTTATTCATTAATATTTCGTCCAACATTGATGAAATTTGACTCGTTAGGAACAAGAGAAAAATCTCAATTAGTTTATTAAAGTCCAAATGTTGGGTTTTTCCCGTATTATCTTTCAAAAACATAATCGCTTAGAAATTACTTTTACACAATCTCAAAATAAAAAAAAAATAATATATGTCTTTCAATTGTATCAAATTATCTGTTCCCATTTTTCCATTCTTTAACAAAGTTTTAAAAATTGTTTTTTATGATTTGCTACAATGTTTCAATTTTTGTCATGAAAATCAAACTTAAGGGATTAACTTTATTGTTGTCGTAATACTAAGATAATGTAAAAACTATGGTTATCCAACTTAAGTACAATAAATAAATCAACTCCAAAGTAAATTTCCACTTACTCGCAGGTTGATCTTATACACTTCTTAAAATATGTTTCTCAACTCACGCTCATTGAATGAAGTGTTTTTTAAAAATTGCAGTTTAATGTTTTGTTTAGTGAAATATTTTCTCACATCAGCGGAAAATGTATATATAATGTGTATTAGAAGACAACTTCATATTTTAGAAAAAAATTAGACTTTGCTTCACCAAGAACGATAATAAATGACTTTTCATGTCTTTTGTAAAATTAGTATTTGTCACTTGTTCCCACTCTGCAATTAATGATTCAAATGTATTTTGCATGTTATTACTTTTACACGTTATTATTGCTTCAATATACACATTAACACATCTTCTAAGTAAGCTCATCTGAAAAACATCCAGTAACGCATCTTTTAGGGAAGGTTGTCTTTAAAATATCCATCGATGTATCGCCTACGGAAGCTTGTCTTTAAAGCCTCCCGCGAAGCACATCTATCAGAAATACCACTAAGCACGTTGTCAGGGTCTCCAGCCCCGCGCATCGTAGCAACGAGCATGAAAGCTCCCCTTTCTCCCGGGAGGGTTTAAGGAGGTGATGGAGGCAATTCGTACGTCCCCAGGAAGTTTCGTGCTGTGTGGGTCCATACGTGCACATAATGACGTGTCACAGAGCGCAGTGTCTATACTCCATCTTGAAACATTTTATAACACCATGATCTAATGGCTGAAGTTTTGATGTCATATTTGGCGGTAGAAATATCAGTTTGACATTTTTGAGCTGAGCTCCGTGCGCATGACACGTCGCATTGTCCAACACAAGGAGAACTTTCCTGGCTTGATTCCTCATTTTTTTTGTCGAAGTTTACCAGCCATTCTTCAAAAAATGATGAAGTCATCCATGCTTTTTTGTTCGCGTACCACGACACACCAAGACGGTTTAAATCTTTCCCTTTAAAACACGTGGGTCTTTGACATCTCCAAAAGACCAAGGGCTTCTCTTTCTCTCCAGCTGTGCTCACACCAAAACTAATGGTAAGCCGCTCCTTCGGAATTTTTCCGCCTCTGGCTTCTTCGGATTTTTGAATCATGCTCTTATTGGGCAAAGAGCGAAAAAAGAGTGCCGTTTCGTCCATGTTAAATATGTCCTCGTCATCATATCCAGCCAAAAGAAGTGAAAGACGCTCCTGCCAATCTTCACATAAACTGGGGTCGACATCGGCTGCTTCGCCACACAGTGATCGAAAAATAATAATATTCCGTATGCGAAATCTGTCCAACCACTCATTGCTGGCGGAGAAATTTTCATTTCCCAAAGCATCCCGCAAGTTCTTTTGCCTTCTGTTGAATCATAGGTCCACTGACAGGAATTTTCTTCGCCCGAAGAGTTTTAAACCATTCCAAAACAGGCTCGTTTATGTCGATATACTTTTCGTGTCTCATCCGTTTGACACCATGAAATTTGAAGTCTTCGTACTCTTTCAAAATCAAATCTTTTTCTTTAATGATTTTGTTGATTTACGTTCTTCCGCAGTAAAATAATTCAGCTAACTTTCTCGCCGATTAGCCGTTCTCATGTTGACGCAGAATTTTAATGCGCTGCTCGAGATTAAGGAAAACGCGCTTCGACATCTTTGCAACTCAGATCACTGACCATCTAATAAAACAAGCGTGAATGACATTTTTGCTCCAAAATTATCGGAATCCGCTAACAGCCAATAGGAAGCAAGACGTACAAACGAACTAACGACCTCTCTTAACCTGACCTTGAGTCTTTCGGCTCAAGGTTAGAAACATGAAGCGAGTAGATCTTGATGAACATTACAGGCGAACCCAACAGGCGGCTGTTGGGTGGCCGTTGCAAAGGGTTATTTTAACATTAGGTCTATGGGCCGAAAAATCCGTGCCACGAAAAATTGGCCGTTAAGAGGGGTGGCCGCTATGCAGGGGTGGCCGTTCGAAGAGGTTTCACTGTATAAGTCATTAGGATGGCTAAAGTTGAAAGGTGATATAGCAGAAAATACTCAGCTTTTTCTAATAAAAGTGTGAAAAATGCATTTCTGAAAAGATCTTTTAAATATTGACAAATTTAAGCTTAGATATGCAATGGCATGTTATCTGTGTAATATCTAGAATTATTTCTTTCTGAAAATACACTTCTGAAAAATTCAAAAATTATTTTTTTAACTCTTTGGGCTTATTATGCATCGAAATGGTATGGCACCCAAATGAATACCCAATCATTATAACACCCAAAAGCAAAGGCCCTACCTAATTAAAACGCTTTAATATTTGAGGATATTTAGTAAAATCTATAAATTTAGCAAGAAATATAGCCAACTTGAAATACTACAAGAATACCACGCCTTCTCATTTTTGACAAACTTTTGGATAAAGTTTGGCATCGCAACTTTGAAATACAAACGGGCTACTAGCTTTTCACAGCTCATTCGTAATCTGTAAGTTTAAGTGAAATTATTAACACCGAACCCGTTGTATTCTAATTATATACTACTGTTTTTTTCCCCGAATTTTATGATTGTCCTATTTATGTATGTATAGTTTAATTTGTATTAACTAAAAATAACTTTAAAACAATTTACACGCTTCTTTTGTTATAAATGATTTCACTATGAAGAGTACAATTATCGTTTTCCTTTATCTGGGATGGTTTTGAACGTTTTCAGTAGCACATTAAATTTCATGCGAACAGAACTAGTTGAAATTCGGAATATGCAAAGGTGTTTGCACATTTTTTAGAGGATTTTTAAGCTATTTTCAGAACTATTTTACATAACTTTTTGTGTTTTAAATGTTCAGTTTGATACCTCCTTTTCTTAACTATGTTTCTACATCGTCTAAAACATGCGCGAGCACCCTCTGTAAAATTTCACAAGAAATAAGAAATCTATGGAGGAAAATGTAACAGCACTAGAAGTTACGATTCCATATAAGATATGCTAGATTTCTTTTTCCAAATGCATTGTCTTGACTGTTGTAAGCTCTATACAAAATCTTGAATGATTCGAAAGCTTTTCTTTATAGCTAAAATTCTCATTAGTTTTCTGGCGAATTGAAACTGAGATGACTACACAGATTAAATTATCAATAACATTGGAATATTTTGATTCTATAAACATATAATTTGCATCTCTCCTTTCAGATATATCTCATAATTTTTTTAAAAACTTTATGATCTCAAAACAATATTTCTTTATTTGGGATTATGAATTATTTATAAATTTTTATATAATAATCTAGATGAAAAGTTTTCTCACCTTGAGAAATTATAACCTTTCAATGATAATGGGCTCTGAACATTTTTTATTACAACTAGTGTTGCACTAGTTGTAATGCAAATACCAAATTGAATGATATTTTCATGATCAGAAAGAATAAACACAAAATTTCAGAGAAAGAAAATAAATTACGAACATAACAACTATTTCAATTTAGAGTTATAAATAGTGTTTCGAAGAATATAGATGAATTCTCACCTAAACGTAGTGTTTATTTTTATCTATTAGTTTTGAAAACTGCCTACATGAAATGTTTCCTGTTCTGTGACTTTAGCATTGTTCTCTGCGTTTCATTTGCTTCATGAAAAAAAGTCTGAAAAAGCCTCTCGAGATATAATAAAGGTGTCATTTTTTTCTAGTACTAGCATAGAAATTTCCTTTTAAAAGTCACAACAAGAATAAAAATTTCGACTTTCGAATGTTTATATGATATTTACTTTAAAAACATCCAAAATATATTAAGAAATTCAGTGTCTGTGCGAGAAAACTGTTTAGAATAGAAAACAGGAATTGCGTCATTCTGAAGCTACATGTTATTTTAAGAAATCCCAGCCATGTTAACGATGTATCCATGTTCTCTGTAATGAGGCACTCATCATTATCTGAAAAAATAAATGTATTCCTTATAAACTTCAAATCATATAATTATAAAAGCTTCCAGAAACTTTGTTTTCATTCGTAGGCGTTAATTAAGTTAAAGCTAAGGGAAACCATCTTGCTAAGAGGGTCTTGAATTCAGAAGAGATAGGTGAAGTTAAAGGGTGGCAACGCCCTGTTTAAAATTTTCTTAACAACACAAATGCTCATTTTTATTTTTCATAAACATTGAATTTTAATGTTCAATACAAAATACCTTAATTTGTACTTATGCTCATAGTACCTATATTTTAATCATTTTAAATAGAAATTCAGCTAAATTCGTAACAAAATTTGAGTTCTGCTAGTACGCAGGAGAAAATATAAAAATTATTTATCTTAAAATATAGCTGTCTCACTTTACAATTAATTATATTTTATTTCAAAATAATTTAAGTTCTTTAGTTTCGTAAATCAAGTTCACTGTTTTCTTAATTGTATCTTGTGGATTATTTAATATACTGTTATACTGCCTAAATACTTACTTACTTAATATACTGTTTAATGCAGTTTCTTATAAAAAATATTATTCGATGCACAACATTTTTCCTTTAATTTAGGATTAACTGTTTTCAAATTTTCTGAATATTCTGGTATATTAAGCAGATTACATAGAAATAAAATGCAATAAGCTAAAATTCTAAACTAACTTATATCATTTACTCTACATTGATCCTAAATAAATCAGTGATATTCTGAAGATTTTGGACGACAAAATATATTAAAATAGAAAATTGCAAAATAATTATTGTTTGCATTTGAAACTAACATAATATACTTCAAAATAGATTTTGCTAAAATCTTTGAAAGTGTATATTTTGAATAAACTTTTTCATGATTTTATTCTCTTCAGAACTTTAGCAATTATTTTCGGAAAATAAATTATTACACATTTCTAAAGAGATCTGTCAGAATTCGGGGAGGGGGGTTGCTAGTGAAAAAAAAATTATATAGTTTTATGCCAGGTTTAGAAAAAGTGTTTTTAATTATTTTCCACCAAAACTCTTATGAAAGTCATAGAAAAATGTATCAACAACAAAACATTAAAATTCAGAGTATGAAATCCATAAGATCTGTTGATTCTGCCTAAATATTGATGAGATTAAATTTTTATCCTAAATCTCATCAAATATTTACTAGTAGATACATAACACCACAGCCTACTCCTGAATTTGGAGCCAAGTTGGCTCACTGTCAGTTTGTTGGGATGTGTGAAATTTTATTGAAAAGCAAAAGCAAAAAAAAATTACAGTAACAGTTGTAAAAAACACACAAACGGGAACTTAACTAAACATAAACAGAAAATTATATAATGATACATAGAAAGTTATAATCCGAATATAATATAGACTATATACAAGAGGAATTATCAGATGAGTGTTGTGAAAGGGTAGAATGCTACCTCCAATGCTACACTGTTCCATACAGTTGCAGATCCATGATTCGTTAGTGTTGTTCAATGCGACGTCAGAGAAAAATAGATAATGTATCACAACTGGTTACATTGAGGATTATTGTCGCAACCCTCCCACGATTGTGGGACTGTTTCTTGTGTACTGTCTTGTTAGTTTTACTTAGGGATCGCTGCCAGCCATTGATTAAAAGATCAAAAATATTTAGGTAACATAAGGATAATTGATTAGATTACTTCTCTATGTTGAAACTGCAGGTAGACACGGCATGAAAGTGAAACCGAAAATATTGAAAACTTTTTGATTCTACCATTTGAAAGCATTTACATTCAGCTAATGTATGTGTTTTACTATAGTAAAGCTACTAAACGGAAAACCACTTTCTTTTCAGAATTCTTCTAATGTAATATTTTTTCGATATCAAATTCCATACTTTTGAAAGGCTTTTAAAGGCTACGATTCAAAAATTTTGAAACCAACTTCAACAAAACAGACTTAACATTAATAAAAATTTATTAATGTTAAGTCTGTTTTTTATAATAAATATAAAAGTCCATTTTCGATAAATATTCTTATTTCTCTCTTTTTCCTGAGCAGCCTCGTGGCAACTTTCAGAACATACATCATAAATGGGAGTGCGAAGTTCTTAATTTTTATTTACTTTCCCAAACTTTTTATTTCTTTACCTGCGCGGTATTTTCTTGGTTCTCTGAAACGATACAACACGATGAAAGAAAAAACAGACGAAAAGAGTTTTAATGATAAAAAGAATACAAAACTGAAGTCTGGCCTAGAATTGAACGACGTTCCCATCCTCTGGTCGTTAATGACCTGTATTTGCTTATATAGTCCCCCTTTTCCATTTTTACCAGCCAAATCGAAGACTTACACTGAAAGATTAGATTTTCTTTGGATCGGGGTTGTACATGAAGTAAATGGAAATTTCGCTTGAGCATGTACTTCGGAAAGCTCTTCACTAAAAATGCTTCTAATTGGATTTATTTTTGGAAAAAGGTTGTTAATTTTATATGGCCAAAATATTGAATTATTTGAGGTAAATAATTGCAACTGTGCTTAAACGAAAAGTTTTTCTTTTTGTTTTGGAAAGTAAATTTTCTTTAAAAGTGCCTATGTTTGATTGTTCTTATTGTTTCCTTTTACTATATCCAGGTCCTTTCTTTTTTTTGATCGAAGTTCTTAATACAATGTTTAAAATCTGGCTTAAAAACAATGAATTATAAATCAAATCCAAAACTCTCATTTTTGTAAAATTTATTTCATTTACTAAAATTATCTTTTTTGAGCTTAGTTTATGTTGTGCCTAATTAGGAAACTTTAGTATATCTTTCAGAAATAATATATACTCATGTTCATTATAATTTTCTAAAAATTCTAGAGTTCACAATTTTCAGTTGATAAATTGTAATTACCATTGAAAATGTGCGAATGTCTTTTATTGGAACCCCTATTCTTATTTGCTTAAAATATTAAAATCTTGAACTGCAAATGAGAAAACAAATTTAAATGCATTTATTCAACCATTCTGTACAATCATAACGATAATCTTAAACTGGCTTAAAAATTATTTTCTATTTCATACTTACGGTATTGTATCTAAATGCTGTTGAGGACGGGAGTTATTATTTCTTTGTAAAGCGTGGGAATCATTCAATTAATTGTTACTTCTCATATTTACTCTTTGATATAATATTTCGGATGTCGCTTAAAAATCGCAAGTCGTCCAAATTATTCCTTCTTATATTTGCATTGAAAACTCAGAAATAGATTTTTTCTCTACTGATTGCACAATATATATGTTAACATTTTAAACAATATTTGTTAAATATCTCGTTATTATTTTAGTGAAAAATTAGTTTTCAGTCAATCTGGATAGACTACTTGTTCCCAATGATCTTTCGATTATATTTTATTTTACGATACATTATTTTCACTTTTGTGGTAATATGTTAGAAAAATACAGCATAACGGTCACGCTTAAACTAGTAATCGCTAGTATCCACGTTACAAATTCTCAAAATCTAGTTTTGCTTAAAACATCTTTTGGAATTTCTATAATTTCGGCCACTACGCAGATATGGCGATTTACAGCTTGTAATGCAATCTACCTGGTTTATATTTTGTTTTCTTCTTTTTAAAAACTAGATAAATTCCTGTTTATATGATTGTAAATATATTAACTGTAAAAAATTTTGGACAGCTAAGTTAGGTCTAAATCCCGTCTCACAGATGGCCAAAGATTGCTTGCCAAAAAACTGATCCAGGCTCTCCCATCAGCATTTTCTTCTTCATCTCCCATCAGCATTTTCTTCTTCATCTCCCATCAGCACAACTTCTGTTTCCGCTCCATTAATTACCAGCCAGCAACAAGAAGATAGTGCTAATCCGAGGACGTACGCAGAAGTTGCAAAAAGCGAAGACAACAAAAGCCATACTATCTGCTTGACCCAGCTCCTAATGATTCAACTGCTAGTAACAATAATCCTGAAACTAAGTCAGTTCGAGAACTTCTTAGCACCAAACTGAATCTCTCTAATTAAAAGATTAAAATTAAGTCTTACCCGAAGATTAGAAACAAGGTATTGCAGTCGATTGTGAAAATGAAGAAGAAATTTAAAAACTCATCGACAAAATTCAGAAAACCGATGAGCTGAAAGAAAAAATTGTTCACAAGGAACCGAAGAAAAGACATCCGAGAGGCATTATATACAACATCTCAAAGGACACAACCGATCAAGAGGTTATTAATGCAATTGAACTAGCTACAGATTGCGATAGAAATTCTATCGAATTTCCACTCAAACTGAAAGGTCAAAAGGAAAGATACCAGCATTGGGTAGTGGAGCTCCCAACACCAGCATTCTTCACTCTCGAAGCAGCTGAGAAACTGGTGATGAACTGGAGCATTTACAAAATTAAAAAATTTTTCAGTGTCCGCCGCTGTTTCTCCTGACAGAGCTTCGGGCATCTCCAAAGGAATTGTAAAACAAAAAGAAAATTCTGTCTATTGCTCAGAGATTCACGAGTCGCGAGACTGCACGTCAAGACATCAAGTTTGTATTAACTGCGACGAATCTAATGATAAAGATGGTACAAATCACTATATCCAACATTCTGCAGCTACTCATAAATGCCCTAGCTACAAAAAGGAAATATTTTTATACCATAAATCGGTAAATTATTAAAACTTTCCAAATAATAACTTTCGAATTTCTGAATACACACAAAAGCCGCTTCTTTGATCCCACTCATTTTCTGCCATTTTATTAAAGTGTCTTAAATTCTAAAAAAATATCCAGATTAACCTCTTCTGATCAAAAGTAGCAATTGCCTCCTTTGCACAAATCGCTCAAATGACCACCCCGGACTTTTTCCTGGTACAAGAGCCGTATATCAGAAACGGCAGAATAGAAGGTTTTCCCCGCAAATGGACGAGCTAGTTATCAGGTAATGGCAAGACAGGTATTATCTCATGGTCTCCCTGTTTTTCCCCTATCTTCTTGGCATCAGGAAAGAACACTGTAATAGTTAAAATTCCAAACGGAGATAAACCTCTTACTCTTATTTCCGCGTAATCTTCCACAGCTGCCAATCTAGAACAAATGATTAAAGAACTTGAAGAAGCTTTTTCCAAATTACAAAATGAAAATGTAATCATAGGGCTGATATGAAAGCACACTGTGTCCGTTGGGATACCGAACTAACAACAATATAGGTTACCAAGTGAAGAATTTTATAGCTGAAGAAAACCTCCAACTTCTAAATTCATCAGGTGCAGAACCAACTTCCCAGTGCTATAACGCGGACGGGTGACCTGATCTAACTTTGACATCGAACCCGACCCTAGCAAACATGTGCGACTGCGAAGTCATGGAAAACGAATCATTCAGTGTTCATAATTTCATTAATATCATTATCAAATCAGAAACACCTATACTCTCTTACCTCAGATTCAAAACACAGTTTGGTGGCCACAAAAAGTTCTACATTCATTTCAAAGAAAAGATCCATAAATTGCTAGAAATCATTCATAATACAGACATAATATAAGATCTCGATGCAGCTACAGAAAAACCTCAACTGGAAATTTTGGATTCCTGTCAGCATTCTTACAAAATAAGGAAAATTCCAACAGCACCAAAATATCTCGTGGGGGAATTAAAGCCTGGAAATTAAGAAGAACAAACTAAACACATTGAGGAGGCGTGTTAAAAATAGCCCAGGAGAAACCCGCGAACACTACCAAAAAGATAGCGATCTACAAAAAAGAAATCCTACATGCCAAGAGAAGGGCTTGGAAAAATTTCTGCTCGAAAGCATGTTCCGCCATGGAGTCCCATTTCTATCAACAAAACCAGCTAATCCTCCATCTGTAATTTTTAACATTCTGGTAAACTATTTTACTGGAAATGCAAAAGCTTTTGCAGGATAGATATTAGAACAACTTTATCCGGAAGCTGCAGGAGAACAAACTGATATTTCATATATCCCTTCATATTCTGAAGAAAGTTTCAGCAAAATAGAAATCGATAATATTCTCAAAAGATTCCCAAAAAGCAAAGCCCCTGGATTTGACGGAATTGACTCAGTAATTGTGCCGAATATCCACGCCAACATTCCTGAACTTCTGACTACATTCATGAATAAATGCCTAGATTTGAAAAAATTCCCAATGTCTTTAAAGACAGAACTGATAGTTCTCTTCCATGAAAAAGGAAAAGAAAAGAATAGTATAAACTCTTACAGAAGAATCTCCCTCCCGATTCTAGGAAAATAATTAGAGAAACTGTTACTCCAAAGAGTTAACTTCACTCTAAATAAACAAAATGTGTTTCATCCCCTCCAGTTTGGTTGCAGAGAAGGCAAATCAATTAACCACACTCTCTGGAAGTTGTCGGATGTCATCCAAGATGCCAAAAAAACAAGAACACTACGTCATAGTTATTTCACTAGACATCCAAGGCGCGTTTGATAACTTAAAATATGACATAATAAGAAAAGAATTAAGAAATCTCTACACGAAATCCACCAACATTTCAGAAACGTTAGAAAATAACCTATGAAATCTCGAAGTAGCAATCCAGACTAGTGATGTACCAGCGGTGTGGAAACAAACCCAAGGCTGCCCACAAGGATCTTGCACATCTCCTCTTTTCTGAAATATTGTCTCAGATGAAATATTGAACACAGATTGACATAGGGAAATTCATTTACAAGCATTCGCTGACGATTTCGCCTTTGTCATCAATGGAATAACTCTCCAGGAACTAGAACAGCACACAAGTTGCGCCCTCGAAAATTTTAAGATTTGAACTGATAAAAATCAATTTAATATTTCAATAGAAAAATCACAATATTCGTTAATAGGTAAAGTGTCCAGAGATCTGGCCGTTATATGGAACTCCCAACCATTATAAAAAACTACATCTCTAAAATACCTGGGAGTTATAATAGATGACAAATTAAATTGGATTTCATATATTCAAGAGGAAGGGCCTAAAGCAGTGAGACAATACCAACAACTCTGCCAGTGTAGAAGGGTCAGGATGGGGGCTACAATAAAAATTCAAAAGGATACTATACCAAACAGTTGCAGAGAGGATGCTCCTTTATGGGGCTAGTGCTTGGGCCCTCTCTGATTCTCCCAGATTTGAAAAAATTTGGCCTTAATGCAGGTCATCTTCTTCCTTTACACTACTGGCTCTTACAGAACCACTCCAACAGCAGCTCTGCAAACTATTACAGGTATCATGCCATTACATCTTAAAGCTCAACAAGGTTATTTATATCAACGTCGCGAAACATCAAAAGGAAATATAATTTGAAGGTCTCTCCTATCAACCAAAGGATTATGAAGAAAAAACCAAGAGCCTAACCACCCATTCTTCATTATTTAATATCATAAATCAAATTTCAACAACAGATCCCTACAAAGAGGACAACAGCCTTATCCCAGATAGCAATCTTAGTTTGCAGCAAGATTGCCACAAATTTGTCATGACAAGAGTGCAAGCTTGCAGCAAGTTAACGAAAGCTCCGAAAACACCATGAAACGAACTTGCAGCAAGCTTGCCACAAGCTTGCCGTGCAAACATATTGCAAATTACAGCAAAAACAGAGTACGAAACACAACCCGGGATAGAACTCGCGACCTCCCGGTTCCGAAGCGGTGACGCTAACCATTGAGCCAGCTGAACTCTGAGAGGAGAGGATAGATTTCGCTAAAACATCGTTCGATGCGATTCGTATACGATTTATTTTAAACTATTTTCTGGTTTTCATTAATTTTTTGAGTTGAGAATATGATTTGAAGTCAAAGAGAGAGCGATTTTCGCTAATAACTACGTTTTGCTAGTAGAATAAATTATGAAATTAGAGTTCAAAAGTAATTACTTTAAAATGGGACAAAATGTCTAGTTATTATTTTTCAACAAACACCGACTGTTTTTTAGATTTAATTTTGTTTATAAAAGTTAAAATTTCAACATTAAGAAAAAGGCGATATAGTTTTCTTTAAAGTGAGAGTGATATATTTAGTAAAAAGATGGAAAATGCTTCAAAAAATTTTTTTATAAAAAAGTTTTTTTTTCACAAATTATCATTGATTTATTGAATTAATAAAAAAGAATTACGGTCTAGGAGATGCTATTAAAAATCGGATGTTTTTTAAAACAGAGACAAAGATAATTATCTCTTTATTGTGCTATCTTTGCAGGAAGCTTGTTTTGCAAAATTGCAGCAAGTTTGATTTGCAAAGAGGTGGCGCTACTTGTCACATCGAACTTGCTACAAGTTCGATTCAAGTTTGACGCGTCAAATTTTGCCATGACAAGTCAAAATCAAACTTGCTGCAAACTTACGTGCTATCTGGGATGTTCTTTACAGATGGTTCCAAAACAGAAATGAGAAAAGGGTTCTCTGGAAAACGGAATCAAAGTCTTGGGATGGAAGGGAAATTTTTAAAACATTCCACACAGTGTTTCAGTCCGAATTTATGGGACTGAAAAAAGCGATCATCAGAGCAAGTCAAGGGAAAGAAATAACTAAAATTTGGACAGACTGCCTTTCGAGTGTAATGGCGGTGCTTGATCCTCATAACCCTCATCAATTTCTCCGAGACATCTAGTTCTTTCTCACACAGAATCGAAGTATTCTGGTTAGACAGATCAAAGCCCATGTTGGCTAGCGGGATAATCAAGAAGCCGATACTCACGCCAAAAAAGCCATCACAGAAGGCGTTGTAGTGAAAGCAGCTTTAAAGCGTCTATGCGATCTTAAACAACATTTAAAGGAGCTGTTTTTTTAAAAAAAAACTCTTTGGGATAATGGAAACACTGGACGTTCTGTTCATAAAGTGCTCAAAACAATTAATCTAAAACCAGTCTTTTAGACGCGTGAAGAAATTATGTTTCACTTAGGATACGGTGCATTCTCGTCATTCCTTAATCGCTTCCATTTATCGGATAGTGACTCTTGTGCCTGCGGAGAAGACGGCGATTCTATCCACTGTGCGACATCTTGCTCATTGACTCTCTTTTGGCGTATTAAGAAACCTTCTACTTCATTGGAAGGTCTATGGTACTGTTGCAAAACGCAACGCAACAGAACTGTTAGCGGTTCAGCAACCCACCAGATGGCACGATGTATCAGATGCACTACTAGTCAACGGACGCGTTGAAACGATGCTTGTGCAAAAGCAACAGTACTACGAAAAACGTGAAAAAAGAATGTACGTAGAAAGCAGCGCGGCGATGTGGGCCACTCAGCGGAAAAGATGGTGATGCCGCAACCATGGATGGAAAAAGGCCATGAAAAAGTGATGATGGAACCTTCGAGATAGATTGCCTAATATAATTAGCCCGGGGATAAGCCGTTCATAGAATAAGGTATGTGCAATTTTTGAAATGGCCATTTCTAGACTCTCACGAAAACTAACTTCTCGTGTCGTATTGTAACGCCGGGCATTATATCATTAGAGGCTTCATTATCTGTGCTAATTGGAATTGTATCAGTGTGTATGTTTAAATATGTTAACCTAGAAACAAATATAGAGGGGATCAGTAAATTTAGATTTCAGAAAATAAAATGTTATTCCTTGGTAACCCTGAATTTTTCATTGGCCACTTCAGGCGTAACAATGCCATATTTAATGAATTTCTTTTTCAGCGTACTACCATAGTAAGTAGCCATTCATATTCTACTTTTAGCATAGGTTACTCTTTAACAGGTACCAAAGAGTTCTTGATAATCCGGTTTCAAGAAAAAGAATAATAAGCATGATTAAATTCATAATAGACAATGAAAACATAATCCGACTTTAATAATTACTGAACTGCCTTTGAACAATAATTCTAACTTATCCTGCATTCAATACACTGAACACACTTAGTCCTTCCTTTCTCATAATTCTTTAATAGTAATCTCCCTATTCCTTGTACTCCACACTTAACACGGATTGGTTCCCAATCCTTGCTACGTTACTCAATAACCTGTGCATTGATGTAAGCTTTTTCATGTTGTTCGTCATCATCTTTATTCATCATTCTTCTTTCCTTCACACCGTGATAATCAAGACATTGTATATATTCCTTTATTTTGTTGTAAATTCGATGTGTAAACACCAGCTTTGTAAATTCTTCATTTGCCATTCTTCTGTATGCTGTAACTTTTTGCAACTCCATAAAGTCCATCTACATCTATACCAAACCGGATAGGAGCCACATGATCTCTAGAGACGGCGGTATGGTGTGGCGTTAAAGTGTAAATATGTTCAATATAGATTTAGTTCAGTTCATTCATTTCTTTGGTTATATGGCAATTATTGTTGATTTCCAAATCAAAAACTTCATTTCCAATTTTCCAAAAAATGCAACCAATTTCAGATTACTTCAGTATATGTCTGTAGTTAACTATGGAATTAAAGGAATGCTCACTGCTAAAATAAAGAGTCGATGCAAGTCAATTATATTCCGAGTTCTTTTATTTTTAATAATATTAATATATCGGCACAAAATGAAATTTCATTCTATATATTTAAATCTAATTTTTCTAGTCGAAACCATAGTAACACGCGGCGCTCAAAACATATCAACAAAGTATAAATGGAATTTTGTTTTACAAAACTCTATATTTATTATAAGAATTTCATTTAGAATTATCAGTAAGCTATATACAAACTGTTACCGTCTCATTATTTATTTATTTATTTAAAGAAAAGAACACTACAGAGTAAACTCCATTTACAGAGTGCTATAAACAACAAACACACAAAGAACAAAAGTCGCAAGTAAAATAAAAAAATGCGAGAGAAAATAAAAAGTTGAACACAGAGAATACACAAAATCATAAAGATTTTGCAAACGCATATATAATTAAAAACGAAAACACATAATCACAAAAACATTAAAACACACTATGATTCTAAAAGTCGTATTTTTAAAAAAAATTAAATGACCATTTCCAAAAGGCAGCGGTTAAAAAGTCAAAACACATAGAATCGAATCCTATAAAAACACATCAGGATTTTACATGTTTAAAGACGAAAATACACACTTGAGATAAAAAATAAATTGCAACACTTAAGATCACAATAAATTGCAGCAAGGCGCCGAAAACAGAGTACAAAAATTAAAACCTATAAAAAACATTAAAAAATGGTCGAATGCATAAGAACACGGGAAATCAAAACGCATAAAAACTAAAAAGTTGTAAAAAGGCAAGATAAAACACATCATATAACACATTTAAAAGCTGTAAACATTTCGATTTAAAAGCACCAAGAGACATATTAAAAATGTCAAGTTCATCAGAAAACTTGTTAAAAATGTTATAAAATTTATATAACGAGAACCTGGTAATATAATTAAATTTTGAATGTACATTTGGAAAATAACTTTGTTTCTTTAAAAATCTGGGCACACAGCGAAATCTATAGAGCTCAGTATATCATTAGAAACGATCGAACCATCTATAATTTTGTAAAAGAAAAGAACGCAAGAAACATCTCGTCTGGAACACAAACTGGGCATATTAAAGATAATCTCTAGAATATCTCTGGAAATGTCCCAGACCAAAACTCTGAATTCTTCAGCTACTATGTAATATATTATCGAAACATTTTCTGCAGGGCAAATTCAGAAAAAGATAGTTCAATTCGGCTGGGGCATGATGTTTTGTCTTTATTCGAGAAACAATAGTGGAGACCAGGGCTAGTTGTTACCAGGGGCAACTTGGCACTCAGCTCATAGCGCAGTTAAATCTGTTAGATAGTAGTAGAAGTCGCATAGGAATGAACCGGCAGTATGACTTTACAAGCTCACAAACTTTGAGCCGGTTTCAACTGGATCCACAGACTCAAGAAGTCAAGTTCTGTTTTTTGCTTTGAAAAGTAAATATTTACCACTCAACTTTCTTCTAGAATAGACAATATTGGCAATAACGATTATTGTTTGTTGAATTTAGAATTATGATGTTTGTGGGTGTATTTGTTAGAATACGTCCTTTAATTATTTCATTATTTCTGAAAAGGGAGGCGAAATATATTTGAATTTATTGGGCTTCCTTTCAAACTGAAATCCGTGTCTTGCGAACGCCAAATTATGTAAAAATAAAACAGTTACGTATTACAGCGGTAATAAAATGCAAGTTTGGAATAAAAAGTTCTTCCTTGCGAGTTGTAACTTTTGTCACTGAAGAGTAGCAACCATTCCTCACAGATGGAAACCAGAATGAAAGACATGATGAACGTAGTAGGAAAAAAGTTTCAACTCCGGAAAAAATTTGCATAAAGGACTTTGTCGAACTTTTGATTGGCATTTTACTTGGAAAGATGAAAAGCTGAATTATTCATGAAGTTTTACTCTTCTCCGCTTTCACCTCGACTTAATCTGCATGACATTAATGCTGTTTCTTTATTGTTCGTTTGGAAAAGTAATATTCAAGACGTGAAAAATAAAATCATGGAATCAGTTTGAAAGGTTTTTGTTGTTGTTGTTCTTGTTGCTTCTACAATTTTGTTTGCTTCAAATTTTTGTTCTTGGTTTGTACTGCTCAGAGAAGAATTTTTTCCCTCTTTTTTCAGCTTAAGAGTCTGCTTTGTCTCAAACTCTTACAGTTTCTTGGTGTATTTTTATATATCATCTCTTACCGTCTTTCTTGAATGCGAAGGATATACATGAGAGCTAGTGTGGTTTGTTTTCTTCGAAGGTGGAATTATTATATCTTGGTTTCTTCATATTTTATGAAGGCACATTTTTAAGAACTAGCATTTTGAGGCTGTATAATAAAAATCATATTGAATGCTAGGACTATAAACAGAAGCAAAACACATTTTTTTAAGTTCATAAAAATTTATAAATATAACTGAGAAACCCATTTAAGATAATTTAAAGCCTTATCCTGGAAGAAAGGCAATTAGTTAGAAGAAACTGTTTCTCTCTAAATTAGTGAGTGTATATAATAACTGAAAACTTAACAAAATAGAATCCTACATAAAATATTTTCGTATTTCTCTTATCATTTCTTATTCATTATTTTTATTATTTGTTTGGATAATTTTTATTTGCTAAGGAAACAAAATTAAAAGGCGATTTGGATTTTTCTTTTTTACTATTCTGTTTGCATACTTTCATTTTATTTATTTACATATGAATGAAGACATTTTCTCTTTCATCATCTTAAACTTATAGGAATAATATGAACAATCTACTTTCTATGGATTTAATTTTCATTTCATGTTAAATGTCACATTTTGCAGTTAAAAGTTCCAGCAAGACAGAAGAATACTATGCGCATTTAACAATTTATTTCTATTTCTTTATTTATCAGCACATCTATTTACATACTATTTTTTTATTATTCAAAATACATAAATAAAAATTCGAATGTAATTTATTTCTCTAGGTAATTTTGTAAATATGGAGACGAATAAAAGAGAAAGGAATTCATAAATAGCATAATAACATTAATGAAATTTTCTCCAATCTCTTGGTAAGAGAATCAATTCGTGTTAAGGTTATATCCATAAAATGTGGCACGTCAATTTTATTTTGGAGTCCACTGCGTATCCTGCAGGAAGCAAGAGGAAGACTATGTTAATTTAGATGTTAGAAGGCATGAGCAGTTATATTTTCCATCAGAAGGTGATTTCACATGAATTAGACCCATAAAAGCATCAGTTTGGAATTTAGATTTAATTCGCAAAAGTGTTTATATGCAGGGTGTCCAACAAAGGACTCCCTGATTTTAAAATTAAATAACTCGGAAACGGAGATAGATAGAAGAATGAAACCAATGGTATGTGTATTTTAAAAGCCATAAAAATCTAATACCGAAGTTTCAGAATTAGTTACAAATGTTACCAGCAGGTGGCGCTGTACGCTGTAGTCGTAGCACGGAGTCGGGAAAAAGGCTATAAACAGTTCTTTGAAAGCAATCGTTGCAATACCATCACAAGAGATTCAAAATCTGCACCTTTCGCAGCACAGATATGGCGCATACCAAGACGCTAAGAATGAAATTTTTCAGCCCCCCCCCTCTATATATTGTCATAGAAATGCAGGCACGTCCACCACAGATCAACTCTTGACTCATGCAGTGTTGCAGGATTGTCCGGAAGGCGTATGTCACCCTGTGCTCCACAAGAGTAATCGCATGGGTGAGATCCGGGTGTTATGGAGGTAATCAATGTCTGTTCCAGTAAATGTGGAAATGTTATCCCAATTACTCTATTCTGGAAGTTCCAAGAATTTGAATTTACCATTCCTA
>BGPR01023864.1:415-23822 GCA_013235015.1 Araneus ventricosus | reverse complement strand
AGTTTTATAATTCTTTTCATTTTACGATTTATACTTCGATCTACCACAGCGCTTTTGGAATTGGTAGCTTTTAGCGCATTCATTGCGTATGTGATATATTTATATATTTTTCCATCTGTTACTATTCGCATTTTTATCTTTACTCGATATACTTTCAATTCGTTTTTTCATATCTTTCGAATTTGATATGAAAGTTTGTTATTTTATTGTTTTTCTTATTATGTTTTGCTTCTTATATATATATATATATATATATATATATATATATATATATATATATATATATATCAATGTCATAAAATCAATCAATGTTAAATTTAAATGGAAAGACTGAAGTTTATCGGTAAAAGCGTATATGCTCACCAGGGTTAAATTCCACAGATTTTTTTTCTTTACATTTTGTGAATGTTTATGTTGATATGATATATTGATTATATTGCTTTTACAATTCTGTTATGGTTGTTTCTTATTTATTTTATATATATATATATAGATAGATAGATGTGTGTGTGTGTGTGTGTTTGTATTTTTTTTAATTGTATATTTAGTTAGTGGGCCTCAAAATATTTTTTTACAAAACAGGTAGTGGGCACAACCAAAAAGGTAGAGAACCGTTGTTCTTGAGATAGGGGGATTTCTTAAATGAAATTCTGGTCCAAATTCAATTCTAGTTGCTTAATAATTCTCTTAAGTCTAATTTTCCGTAACATGGCTTCGTTTTCACAACAATTCATTCAAAACAACACGAAGGATGTTTATCGCATTTTAAAATCAAATCAATTATTGACAAAAAATAAAAGCTTGTATGAAAATTATAATTTCTTAAAGAAAGTTTTCTGAGCAGATGATATTTTTTCTTATCAAGATAAGATTGATTTTTAAATAATATCCAAATGAATTTACTCGTGATTTAATGCCTTAAACTTGGAACTGAAACGAAAATGATAGACTTTCAATCGTGTACAATTTTATTGTTTCAAGCCCAATCTATGTTGATTTCTAATAAGTCAATATTTTTTAAACACATTTTTAAGTAGTGTACTAAAAGGTAGAACATTTTTATTTGAATTATGTTTTAATTTTCAATCTTTAATTTATAATTTATTATTATAAATATTATGGAAACTAAAGCCATTTTTATCCTCAAATTCACTACCAGGTGGCGAATGAAATCACATTAAATGAAATTAATCTTTAATTGATAATTAAGTTCTTAAAATATTAAACTTTCATTGAGAACACATAAGTATATAAAATTTCAAAACTCTAGCACATAAGAAAGGAAGAATTCCATTTTTACGAACATGAAACAATTCAAGTTAAATAAAAGTGTGAAGCAATTAAGTCGCTGAAACAGGCAGATTACTGTCTAGAAATATGCACTAAATGTCTCCTCATTTTAGAAATAGGTTTTGGAATCGTGTAATATCTGTAGAACTAATCGTTCCATGTTCGAGCTTTCATGTATTCAGAATGACCGGAAATAAAACTCTTCCTCCAATTGGAAATGGGAAGCAGTCGAAAAAAATTCATTGATAGGCGATGACAGTGTATCTGGAATGCATGGAGCGCAGAATTTTAGTTAAATGGCTTCCTTTCGACAATAATTCATTCTGTCACATTTACATCATGAAAAAGAATTGAATATTAGTGAAACAAAAGAAAATCCTCCATTCCAATAGATATGACACGATTTTATATATTAGAAACTAACTCACAAACTTTGTTTAAGCCACAAAATGAAATTTACTTGTCTTGTAATAAAATGTGCTATCGCATTCTCATAAGCATAAATAAAATATTTTATGCACTATTATTAACTTATTTTCATGCAATTTTTAAAAATTGATATGCAGTAAATCCAGGTCACAGTAGCCTAGTGATAGCATTTGGGTTGGAGGGTTGTGGGTTCGCGACTCGATTTCGCTGAATCCACAGTGCATGCGGGCTTGGTGCAAGTTTGAATCTATAATCGACGGTTAATCGTCTTCCGCTTGTATGACGTTGTAGCTTTGAGAAGGGGTGCCAGCTCATACTTCGCCCATATTATTTGACCATGATTAAAATAGCGTTGCTCGTTCCAAAATAGCACTCGCGTAGCTTCATAAAAGGTAGACTAAACGAAAACATTAAAGCTAAGTGGCGTAATGGTAACGTACTAAAGAAATAAAGAGAAGATCACAATTGATAGGGAGGTTTTGGATTATTTTGATAGACATGAGATTCAATTTTTTACGGCAGAAGGAGTTAATGGGACCGTCCGTTAAAGTTGTATGGATTGAGTGTAATTCGCTAAGTGCAGTTTTTCGATGATGTAGTGATTTATATATTAATGATTAGATGTGATTGGCTTATTCGTGGCATGCCAGTTGTGTCCACAGGTCCAAGAAAAAAAAATCACTGTCCCGAATTCTGGACCGGAAGGTTCCAGATTCGAAACCCAATGCCTCCCAAGACCTGCCATGATGTGTGCCTGGTGTAAGCTAAACCTGATGTTGAGGTCCTCAAGACAGTGTGGTGCGGAAGCTTAAAGACAGTATGCCTGCTCGTCAGGCGTCGTCCTCGCCGAAATGGGGCATTGATACAACTAATCTTTCTGAAAATTCATTAATACTATACTCAAAATGATCGTTTAGATGAGTTCTATTCGAAGAACATATTTATGGACGATAAAGTTGGAATTAAGATAGTTCTGATAGTTGAATTCGTGACTGATGGTTCAGAAAGGATGTTCAGAGATGTAAAGTTTAATCCTTTAAAGGGTAATTTTTTCTAGTAATGGTTAATTAAAATATTTTGGGGATGGAGATTGATTTAAGACAAGAAATTCATTTATCTCATTAGATAATATTAATTGATTTTATAATTAATTTTATGAATTAATAATTAATTGACAAGTCAAGCGACTTCGTTATGGCTAGAGATAAGAAACAGAAACACTCAGGGTTTTGTTTCAGAGGAAAATTTAGGGAGGTCTTAGGCCAACCTTCAACTTAACATTAGGAGTTGGCATATTACTATCTCAAAATAATAATAATAATTAATTTGATTATTAAAACCACATTATGGTGTCAAAGTGTTTGTTAATATTTTTGTGGTTTTTGAAGTTATTAAAAGATATCGGCTCTAACCATAGCTGGTAAAACAGCTTAGCATAGACATTTAAAAATTGATGAATCTTATAATATGTGCACTTCCCACGGCTTTAGAAAGGTTTAAAAGACACATTTTAAAAAAATCCATATATTATAAGAAGTAAGGTTCATTATGAATAGTTTGACAGATATTCAAATAATTTAAAATTCATAACAGCAATTCTTAGTACATTCATACATAAGAAATCCATTTAATCACGAATATGTAGGAAGCGGAAATTACAACACTGTCAAAAATTGGTCATCATAATGAACAAGTATTCAAAGATGCTAAAACTGCAGAAGTTACAGAACAGATACAGTAATCGTTTAATCCGCGATAAAATGAAAAAGCATCAACCTTACAGCAATAGTTAATGACGCACAACTCTGAAATCAGTTGATAGCGTACTAAAAACACGTAGCGAACATTAACTTCGATCATCAGCTGAAAATTAATATTAAAAAGCATTAAAACAGCTACGAAAACTGAAGCAAATGAATCATAAAAGTACGATTCATTGAAATAATAATTTTTCATATGATTATAAAATAAGCATTTCTTAAAGTTTAATGAATAGTCTTTACTCCATTAGAATTAAGAAGAAGAAAAATATAGAGGAAATGATGCAGTTTTATGTCGTTAAGAAACGTAAAATTCCTTTTTGAGCATAGAATTTCAAAGTTGCAAGTCCCCCTTAAACTCATATTAGTGATTTATGTCTGAGATGAATGGAATAAAGCTGAACTGTAAGTTCGAATAGCATGAATTGAAGAAATATAGTTTAATGTTGCTAAAATGGTATCATTATATTATCTACGGTTTTCGTTTGAATAACTTTTAGTAAATAATAAAATCTTTCTTTGTTTATTCATTTTCGAAGTTATATTTACATTCAGAGAATACTAACAAGAAATTTTCAATTAATGATCCCATTTTCAGTATTTTTTTATTACAAGCAAATTTTTATAAAATGAAATATAAGTTTCGCCGTTTTTCTAAGCTGTATTTACATCCTAAAAATAATTACATGACGACTTCAAATTTATTTTTATAGCTTTAGTATTTTCCGATTTAAGCGCATGAAAGGAATACAATTTAGAAGTTTCGTGTTTCATTTACCATGAATTGAAAAATCAGTATATTATCACTTCTAAAAGATTTTCTACGATATTTCAAATGCAAAACAATTCACTAAGTGTTTTATTATGCACTTTTATATAACTTATTTCATGATTGCAAAGGTGGAATTTTGTAACCGATTCCTCCAGATGTGGTGAAATTTTGAATATTAGTACACTTGTGTGTTCTCGAAGACAATACACTATTAATATTTTAAAACTTAATCATCAGTAAATCGACAAATTTAATTAAATTTGATTCCATACCAATGGCACCGCTGGAGAGTGAATTGAAAAAAAATTGAAAAGGAAAGGAATTAAGAGAAGATAATCCTGCTTTTTAGCACACTAATAAAAATGTGTTTAGAAAACTGTTTTAATTAAATTTATTAAAATAAGGTCAGATTTTATAATATTGGACTTCCTATAAAGTATATAAATGCAATACTGAAAGCGAATTAAGAAAATTCTAACTTAGCATCTGCGCTCCGTTATATGCACCATGCATTTTCAGCCACATTGGCGCATTCTGGCTTCTGATGTTTCAGACCGCCAAAAGTACAGCCAGCGTCAACTGTCGTTAAGAGAGAAATTGAGCCAAGCTGGCGATTCAGCGCTCCAAGAAAATTCGCCAAAGCAAAAAAAAGTGCCAAGTGGTGTGCGTATAACGGAATAGAACCCAATATACGATGTTCACAATAGTAAGCTCCATGGTTTTCGCCTCAATTTGTGAATTTAAAACAATGACTTAAACTATTTTGACATTGATTTGAACGTTCTTTGGCTTGCCTAAGCCCATCTGCTTCATTTCTAACTGATCTTTTTTAAATAATCCCATCCAAAGTTTCATTATATTGTAAGAAATATTGTGAACTCGATGTCGTAAACTCGATTTTTTTCGCGAAAAAGTTGTTTCACACCAGAACGAATATAGTAGCAGGGTATACCTAGTTCAAATTTTTATTCATAGATGGAGCTACTGGATAGCTTCTAGATCGTTGATTGTTTTGTATCTATTGCGTCACTTTTCTGATTGGCTTGCTTCTGAAAGAAGGTAAATTTTTATCTCTTTCTTTTGATTATGGATTTAAAAAATTTTGGATTTATGTTCTTTATTTGGTGGCCGGACAAGATTCAGACCACAGGAAGGAATAAATTTTGACTTTTTGTCTTTCCTTTCCACAGAAAATCTTGTTCATTTTTGAACTAAAAATGGCGTGTGGTTTCTGATGAGTGAGCCATTTTAGTTCCTTTTCATTCTGAATAATTTCTTAACGAATTGTTCTAAGTATTGGTAAATTTTGGTTTCTCTATAGTTCTTGTTGTATTTTTTTAAAAAATTTCTGTTGAAGCAATTACTTTTTGCAGCTGCGTTTGCACGCAAAAACGTCTATTGTTTTCATTATTTTTCATTTTATCATTGTTTTCTTTTAATTTGTTTTCTTTTAATTTAAATTTCTTTTATTTGTATACCTATGAAGTTATGCCTAACATGGCTACCGGTTTTGTTTTTTTGTTTTGTAAACAAATCGATCGTTTTCATTGGCAAAAGAGAAATTAGCCTCTTTTCTGTGCCATGCACGTTAAAGTTTTATATACATAGATTGATGTTTAAAAAAATGGAAGTACACTTTTCCAATTTTCCTTAATTATTTTTGTTGCTTCGAATTGCATTGGAGTAAATTTATGTAACGTTAGACTCATGGCTAACATAACGCCACTTATCATCTAGTTTCTAACTGTACATTGTGTTACAATGTACTGTGCCGACACATCTTTTTTTTCTTTCTCATGTACTGGATTCAAAAATTAAATTGTTCCTGTACGTATGGTGTGTATCACTTGAACACGAATCTACTCCGTTAGAATCATTCTGATATTACCAATTTAGTATTTCTCAATTCTAATTTTAGCTTGTCTCGTATACTGAAAGCAAATGAACAAAATATATTCTATTTAATCTTATGGGTTCAATGAACAAGTAATCGAAGATTCTTATGGTTTTTGCTTCATAAAATGTATTACAATCTAACCACATTAAAAATGTACGAACATAAATAAATATCAAAGAAAGCTTACCTTGTAATGATAAAAAATTTAGTGTTAGAACATTAGAATTGAAGCAATTTTTAAGAAAAAATAAATCTAAAATTATTACAAATGTGTGTAAATCATATAGTATTTTTAAAACATTTTTGCATTCAAAAATAGATTAGATTTTTGCATTCAAAAATAGAAGTTTCTAAATTATTGTGAAAAACAGAACAAAAGAAACCAAAAACAGCAACAAAAAAAATCGGATTTAATTCTGACCCATTTAATTCTGAGATTTGAAAAGATAAACGAATATAAAGTTACGTGTATAACATTCAGTATAAATTTGAATGCAAAATCCGTTTCATAATAAATAAGATCAAGCCTTATAAGACGATGAGTTCCCTAGTTAAATTGCAGTTTTAAAATGACATCGAAAGATAAAATGAAATGTAAACCATCTGAAACCATGGAAACTTAAAATAAATTCTTTTGAAATAGAATTACTAATTTCAAACATTTAAAAATCAAAGGGAAATAAAGAAACAGTTTCTGATTAAAGGCGATATTCATGAAAACGCGGGTACAACATAAAAGCATTTCTAACAAAATTCCAATTAATAGCAATTTTCTTCTGAAATATGGTTGCTTTCTGATGAAATAGAGGATAAAAGATGCGATTAAGATTAAAATACTAATCGAAATTAAAAGACATTATACGTAAATCTATAGACTCTGTATTTAACAATACCCTGTTATTTTATCGATGGAAAAGGTCTCAAAATGTGTGCATTTTCAAAGATCGCGTTGCTCCACTTTGTCATCTAAACTATGGAAACAATAATTAATTTGAGCCTATTTTGAAACTTTAATACGCCTGATTTACCCTGATGAATAATTTGAATGTAGAAATGAAATCGCATAAGCAATTTTATAAAGTTTCGAAATTTGAAATACATGTTTGAAAATATCATTCGAATATCTGATTAAACACTGAAATTTTAAATATTATAATTCATATATTCTATCAAAACTACATTGCAATATTAAATAAAGTAATTCGATCTTGCCAAAATCCATTGTTGAATATAGGTCTGACATTTGATAAGATTCATAGGGATTTAGTTTCGTCATTTTTCTTGATTTCAAATATGTCCTTAAGCCCTTAAATGTATAGTAATGGCATTTCACAAATTTCCTTTTGACAGAATAAGAGACTGAAATTGGTATGATAAGATCCTAAAATATATAGTACACGAAAATTATATACCACGTTTTCTCTTTCCTGATGCATCTTCAGATACTTAAATTATTTTGCATCTGCTATTCAGGTTTAATAATTTTATATCCTTTTAATAAACCAAAATTAAATATGAATGCATATTGATTCTAGTGGTGAAGATGCCACTTATCCGCTACAGGTAATTGAAAGAGAATGAGTAATACCTTTAATCGACAAATATATGTAATAAATTATGTCACTAACTGAGAGGTTATCATTTAATGCTTCATTTCTGTTCGTGTCGCATTGAAACGCCCTGCTATTTTGGTTAAACATATAGCTGTGTTATACTTTTCAATATTTGCTTCAGTTTGTAATGTTTGGAGAGGGGGTGCCAGCTCAGGTGTCGTCCTCGCCATCTGAAAGCGGTTCAAAATTACGACGTCCGTCGGAAAATAGGCCTCGTGTCGCTTCAAAACATGACGTTAATATAACGAAACTAAAACTGTTTGTAAGGTTAGCACTATTTTCTTTGTTTCAATCGCGAGAAACTTTTCATTCCTCTTCGTGGGCCGCAACGGCCTAGTGGTAAGGTCTCGGCTTCGGAATTTCGAAATCCGATTCCACTGAAGATCCACCATGCTTGTGGGCCGGTTCCACGCTAAATCACACGTAGGGGGTCATGCGTTCTCCCGCTGGTGCGGTGCGGAGCGGAAGCTTAAAGAGGGGATACCAGCTGAGGTGCCGCCTTTCGCCATATGACCGCAGTTCAAACTTACGAGGTTTCTTCCAAAACAACCCTCGTGTTACATCAAAACGCAGCTTTATTATAATTAAACTAAAGCTAAACTCATTCCATTTCTAGGGCGCTGTAACTTTTAGAAAGTCAACATTTTCTGACAATTCTCTTCTCGAGCTTCAAAAATGTTAATTCGACCTTAATTAATTAACAAAACTCTGGTAACATTCCCCCTCACTTTTCGTGTTTGGTATGTTCTGGCACTTAAAAAAAGAATATATTATAAAACATTCAAGATTAAAGTTAACAGCAATTTCACATCATATGCCATGGGGAACAAATAGGGGAATTTTTCAGAAAAGTGCACAAAAATGCTCAATATTTTTTTGAAATCCCGACTTTCTTCCTATCATATCTAGTATCTAAGTGTACAGCATAAAGGCAAATATTTTCGGATATATCTGAAATATACAGGTTGATTTGGTATAAATGCGACAAATTTGCAGGAGGCGATTCGGAATCCTAGAGTATTTTGATGTCGGAAATACTGCGTGATTCTGTACGTAGCGAGCTAGGGCGACAATAATAATTAGTAATTTGACCTGTCATTACGGACATACAAATTTCGAACGAATGGCAGTTCCGAAGAACGCCAGCAAAGTCGATATTCGAGTATAACAATTCGATACAAGGTACACTGCTTTATAAGATAAAGGCTAAAACAACCTATAGGGCACAATTTCAAATTTTCCTATATACAATTTCTTCATTAATAACTAAATAACATTACAATAAAATAATAATAAGAAAGAAAATAAGGGGCAAATATGAATACAGGAAACCGCAAATTAACAAGGTACAATGCAACAAATAAAAAAATAAACAAACATCACAGCCGCGGCTAACATACAGAGACAAGTATTTACAATAAATATTTAAAACATGAAAAAAACATATAATAGCGAAATGAAAATCAATTTATGTATCATAAACAGCTGTAGTCATTTAAGACAAATATAACAAAAAGATATTGCAAAATTTTGCCAATTAATTTAATATATTAACAATATATCAAATCTTTACACAGAGAGAGCGATAAAATTAGTTCTCGACTGAAATGAAGTGGCTAATGAAAGCAACTGCGATTTGAGGAAATATTTGAAATTACGAAATTATGTGTAAAAATTAACAATAGAGTTCATATGTTGAATATAAAAACATTTTAAATTTAAAATAAAATTTTAAAAAATGGGGACATTCCCAGATGAAGTGTTATTAAAAATCACAATCCCCCTCTATATCCTTATCTTTTCCATTTTACTTACATTTTCCATCTTAAGAGCTAGAATATTTTTAACAATAACTTTCATACCTTCTCTTGATTGAATATCCTGCGAAGGTTTTTTAATGGATCTGCATTTTTTTGAAAGTTAGTGTGTCCGATGTCTTGCCATGGATCACATGAGGCTAGGGTGATAAGAAGTAAAGAGGAAAAAAGAAATGAAACAGCAATTTTTAAGTCTAACAATGTCTTTTAATTACGATATTTACATTAGCAAGAAGCACAAATGCTTCAAAAGGTACTCGACATTTCTATCACAAGCTTTCACACAGTCTTGACATCGGCGTTGCCTGCAGTCCCAAATATTCTTGAAGATTCTTGCCATTTCTCGGACCTCCTTGACAGCTACAGAGATGGGAGTGATAGAGTCTTCAAAAGATTCAAAGCCGGTCTCATTCACTTTTGCTTTCATATGACCCAGAATAAAGAAGTCAAGGCAGGGTAGAACTGGAAATCTAGGAGGCCAACGTGGTGGACCATGACAACAGATCGAATGCTCCCCAAATTTGTTGTTTAAGTGTTGTCAGACTTCATATGTGAAATGGGCTGGTGCTCATCATTCTGGAATCACGTTAAGCGGCGCAGCGATTTAGAACGTGCCAGGGATGAATTGGTTTACTCGGAGCACTTGGACTCAGTGGTCCTTAATCTCCGATACTAACAACTGTTTACCAATAGGCCCAACTAAAAGAAATTGATTTAAACCCGAATTCAGCTATTACTAACAGGGCAAATGAATTTGAAAGGGACGGTTATATTATTCACATTATATAGCGATTTCGAAAAATATACTTAGAAAAATTCCGACAGGATTCCGCAAAAACATCAAGTATTTCTCACCGCAAATGATGTGGATACATATCACCTCTTGGAAAAAATCCTCCAAACTGCGCATTGGGAAATACTAGATTCGTGGGCAACCGCTTGACTATTCTTACTTGGGCTACTTTCTGCATAACGCACGACATTCTTCTCATCCCTACCCACATTTCCTATTCATGGCAGGTCTCTCGAAAAAGCCTTTCTCTCCTATCCTCTGGTGCAGATTTGCAAAGATCGTATGATGAGAAGTACGCCTTCTCGGAAAATGTTCCTGGTGCAAGCGCATAGCGCCTCGTCCGTTATATTCTTCACCTTCATATTGTGCAACAATGTCCTCTACAGCATGAAATAGGCATTTCCAACCTTCCAAGGCGATGCGATTCCAAATCTTTGTGTCCTCTACCCATCCTGGAAGTTCGTCGCACTGTTGTTGAATCTCATTGTGTAAGTCTCAGTAGTGGTTTTTTACACTTTTGAAGATCCAGAAAATGGTTTGGTTAATGACATTTTTCTGCGAAACTTCTGCTATGAATCAACTAATGGACAATGTTGATTTGTCCTTTCTATTCCTAAAAATAAAGAACAAATGTCAGTAAGAATTCGGAATTATGCTATTAATTTGATGATTTCGTTTTCGATTTTTTTCTCAGCGTTAAGGTAGACGAAATTATTCTTTTTTCTGAAGCCCTACTAAGAGGACTTTGCTCAACATTGAAGAACTCATGCTTTATTCCAGGTTTAAGATAAAGTTGATTTAAGAAATCTATATTCTCTAGTTCTCATACAATGCTACACTTGTGAAAAAAAAGTTTAAACACGTTTTCATAAACTTCGAAATGAAGTGAATTCTGTTTAAATAGCTGTTTAATAAATAGCTTCGGAAACATTTCTTTTTGTGTTTCTACACACAGTACCCTCTCTCTCTCTGTAAATCTTTGTGAAGTACAAAGAGATTTCCATTTAACGTGTATTATGAATGGGCAAAGAAAACTTTTACTGCATGATAAAATTTTTATCATTTACACCCTTTTATTTAATGCGAATATAAGTAGAAAAATAAAACCATTCATTTCTTGTACAATTAATAAAAGCTTTAAATGAGTTGTCATTGTCAGAGAGTCAATGAAGTGAATAAAACCATTCATAGTCCGAAAGTCAATGAAGTGAATTCTGTTTAAATAGTTGTTTAATAAATAGCTTATTAATTCAATCGAAAAAGAATAAAACCCACTCGTAGAATTAATCCTAACAAAGATAAAAGGAAACTGATTGTTTTACTTAAAAAGTACGTGCGGACTGAAAATTAATTTATGTGTATTCAAATAAATGAAGGGAATAATTATTAAAAAAATTATGCACATTTATTAGTGTTTCAGAAAGTAAAAACTAATTTCTTTATTAAATTTTTTCGGATTAAAGCAGAAATGTAAAGCGTGAAATACTAATACAAATAATGTAAGTAAATTGGAATTTAAATCACCTTAATAATACATCATTACTATATTTCAATTTTTAATAAATGTTTAGAAATTTTCTTTTTTATGATATACACTGAAACTTAATTTTCGTATAGTATTATTTCGAGTGCTTCAAGCTTTTATGCTTTTGCGACCCCCGTATTTTGGATTAAAAAAATATTAATATTAAATTATATATTAATTAATTATATATTGTATTTAAATTTTAAATTATTTTTTAAATTTTTATTTTTTATTTTTATTATTTTTTAATCTTTAGTCTTTAATATATTTCATAATTCATTATTATGGGGCTTTGCATTCATTTTTTCTACTTCACTACCTGGTACCGCCACTTGTTTCGAAACAAAATTTAATTAAAGGATAATTAAGTTTGAAATTATTGATATAGTGTACGAGAGAGAGATTATCGAGAACACTCAATTATATAGAATTTCAAAACTGTATCACATTAGGGAGCGAGTGAAAAATTAATCACAAAATTCCATCATCAAACACATGAAACATGTTAAGTTAAATAACAGCGTGTAAAAATTAGGGTAAAAAACCGGTGGTATTTATTAAAAAGTACATAATTTGATGTGAACTTCGAAATTAAAAAATAATTAACATTAAAAGTTAGTCTTTTTTACTCTGTTTCCCCCTTAATTAAAAGGGAATGGATGATTTTTTTGCACATTGTTGATAACTGAACAAAGTTCACATAATCTCGAATTAAATGCATCTCCTCATGAATAACATTTTGGAGACAATATAATAGATGATAAATAAACAATTTATACATGTATATAATGCACTTAAATTGCCTTAACTGAATTCAAAGCCTTTTTTAAGACCCCAATCGAACATTTAATCATGGAATTCAAATAAAAATTACAGTTGAATTTTTAAAAGTAGAATTTGTTAGAGATCTAATTTTTGAAGTTAATACCAGCAAATTCATTTATTCCAAAATTGAATTCTTAAAAATTGTTTCGCATTTTTAATACATTGGGACGATTGGGATAAAACCGGGTACCCTTGATTCTGGTAATATAAGTTTTTCTTTCTAGCGGACAGATACTGAATTACACTCTACTAGTCAAGAAAAAGGAACAGTCATAGTGGCGCGTTTCATCTGCTGAATTTACTACATATGCGAAGGTTTATTTGTTTTAAGACGTCAGCTCTCTAATATTCGTTTGATTTTAATCTATCCTTACTTTAAAATCATTACACTTTTAAAAACCATTTTTAGTCTAGCTTATTATACGTTTACTAAGGATTTATATCCTATCAAACAATAAGGATTTACTCCAATAATTGTGCTGTTCTATTTCGTTTTTTATAACGTCTGCACTCGGGGTAAAACTGGGTACTCCAAGTGGCGCAACACCGGAATATTCAGACGTTGATTGTTTATATTTTAATGATGAATTTTCTAATTTAAATAAAGAAGAATGGTTAATATAATGTAAAAACTGTCTTAGCTGTGCCCACGAAAGCTGCAGTGGCGCGGAGGAAGAAGCAACTGCTTTACATGTGAACTTTGTGACTAATATTCTTAAATTGTCATATAAAATAAAAACGATTACAACTTTTCCACTGAAAATCGAGTTTTCCTAATTTACCACAACGTTAACATGTGTGCCCGATTTTACCTCTGGAAAGATATATTGTACTCGTATAATAAGATATATTGTATGAATATTTTAATAAAATTTTACAAGCTCTCTGTTAAATATTTTAGCTCCAGCAGGCCTTCGAACCTTAGCTACCCGGTTTTACCCCACTTTCCCTATTTTCTTTTCTTTGCATACTCTGAGAAAGTTGTTAAAAAATCTTTTTTCTTGGAAGCTGTAGCAATTTCAGCGCCTGGGACATTTCAGTGGAAATGCTATTAAACATCTGTCTTTTAAATTTCATTTTTCGTCCAATTCCTCTTTAATTCATTTATAAATCACCCTTCTATATTTTGAAAAGTTCTATCATTGGTCCTTAACGCCATTATATACAATGTTGCTTCTATAACGATAGGGTAATAAATGCTACCGAGTCAATAATTTGTCTTATTTCTATTGGGTTTCTCCAGATTTGATTTATATAAACGACATGCGTCTTCTGTCACAATAACTTGATGCAGAATTCCTTTCGCATTTTTTTGACATCTCTTGTCATAGTCGTTCGTTATTTGATGTTTGGTTTGACATGTCGTTATCTTTCCCAATTCTTATTCCCCGTCTTTGCACTACAGCACTAACTAAATGCTTACGCTTGCAGAACAGACGATATTTCGGCGATGAATTATTTTTGGAATAGTTTCAAAATTCTAAAATAAGGATTGCATACTTTCTTGGCAATTGTATTAGAAATCCTTTTTAATTTTGTTTATAATATTTAGATAATTTCTATTTTAATTTTTGCAATGTTGAAATTTTAAAGCGGAGCTTCTAACAAGCTAGAAAATTTCCGAAGCTTTTGTATATACAGAATAGAAAAGCAACAATAGAGGTTCTAGAAGTAATTCAAATTTCAGAAAAATGGGAATGAGAATCTTGAATTTTTATAATGAAACTTCCACAACTATGCTACATTGACGAAAAGGCAAACAGAAAAATCAGTGGCCACATTTGGCCAATCATTTTGTACAAAACTTTGGAATTCGTTATATTTTAGAAAATTAATAATTAAAATCTAAACAGCTCATAGTTTTAAATTCAATCACAGCTCCAATTCAATGCATAATTGAAATTTAAGCGTTAGAGCTAGTATATTTACGTCCATTTCGAAGCAGCGCAACATCTTTTTTGCGATAAACCTCATTATTTTCTACCATTATTATATGGTAGAAAATATATGACAAGGACTATACATGAGGAAGAACACCACTCTCCAAACTTCCACTCCACAACAACATGAATTTGACCAACGAAGACAGATTTATCGCTCACCAGGTTTGGGTAATAGGTGGATCTCTGGGAAAATCTATTTGAATTAGAATTGTGACTAAATCCGCGGCCACAAATTCTAATCCAAATAGAAATTTTAATGGAAAATAATTTTCTGTATAAGTAATTTTGCTAAAAAAATATAATGAAACATTTACTATCTAAACATTTATATGACAGGCTTCAAATATCAATTTAAAAAATCTGCTTAATAGGGTATTCAAAATACCTTAATTACCGACAAGAACATTTATAAGGTATTACAAGAGTGATGATAATAAGAAATGTTTTTCACTTTTTTTACAGGCTAGATGATGATTCAAATGATTTTGTAATTTAATAACATAAAGTGCACATTGCAAACCACCACTTCTATGTTTGTATAATGTAATTGCAATTAATTGTAACCTGTAATTTAATGCTGTTTGTGAAATACATCCCCTCTGAAAAATATAACCTGAATAGTTCACAAATATATTTACGTACCCATAGCTGCATGTTTTCCAGAGTCATAAATTTACTCATTATTGCTTGATAGACAATATATTTTTTACAGAAAGCAGTGAATCTGTTTACAGTAAGATATAAATTATTTGTACACACAGCATATCAACAATCAATGATCATAAGTTCATTACGATTCTAGAATAAAACTGTGATATATCTATATAATAGTCTTTTCATCAGTTTGAAACAGAAGAATTCAAATAAAGATGTGTTGCAGACGCAGTGGCGTAAGAGGATGGGCAAGTGAGGCTAGTGCCTTGGGCGCAATTGCAAGGGGGCCCAAAATTAAGGAATCAAGTGGTTGTATTTAATATGAAAGTAGGTTTTTTTGAAGCTCTTATTCTTAAGATTCTTAAAAACACTGCGCTGCAAAAAAAAAAAAAAATCAAGCCCTGATACCATTCTTTCAGATTTTTATGTAAAATGACCTCCTAAATCCAAATATGACCCCCATTTTGCCCCATCACCCACCGTTTTTACGCCCCCCCTTATTTGTAACACTGTTTGGTAATTTTATGAACATGAATTTGATTTGGAGGGGGGAAAGCATTATTTCAACCGTTAAATGTCTTCTGAGGGGCTATAGAGGTTAAAAGTTAAAAAATATGAACATTTGTAGCAAGGGGGGGATTTGGGAGGGATTTGTCCCCTTAAATTTAAAAAAAATCAATAAAAATGACCGGTTTTTCTGGTTTGTTTTCGCAATTTGTTCGCTTATTTTCTACATATTCCAGCTTCAAGCCCCACCCTTTTCCTCATCCAAACACCCCAAATAATAAAAATATATAACAACAATTTTGGCTAGAAGCCGGTGAGGGGGAGAGGTCCCGAAGCCCTGACAAGAAAGTTTGGAAGATTCACTGTTCAACGTTGCAGCTCTTTATTTTTATTCTCTTCTGTAATTTTATGGCCATGAATTTGATCTGGAGGGGGGAAAGGATTATTTTAACACAAAAAATTTAAAAATAAAAATATAATAAATAATAATAATAATAGATAATATATTATATGAAATATAATAAATGTAATTTATAATATAGTACCTTCATCTGGTGCTTGCATTCCTGTACCATGAAGTAGAAGTTTTCCGTACCAATGACCAGCAGTATTCTGCCAACATGCTCGCATTTTTGAATGCAAGCCATGCTCGTTTTGCTTTGCGATTCAGGTGTTTCATAACTGTTGAATCTTTAAAAAGTTGTCTAATCTGGGGGCCCACGAAAATTCCTTCCTTGATTTTAGCCTCACTAAGACGAGGAAATTTAGTTTTCAAAAAGTTAAATCCATAACCTGTCTTATCCATTGCTTTCACAAACTGTTTGATCAATCCGAATTTGATGTGCAAAAGCGACAACGTTGTAAAGTGAATCTTCCAAACTTTATTTTTATATATTAATTTTATTTATTATATATTATATTTTTATTTTTAAATTTAAGTGTTAAAATAACCCTTTCGCCCCTCCAAATCAAATTCATAGCCATAAAATTACAGAATACAGAAAAAAAAATAAAGAGCGGCAACGTTGTACAGTGAATCTTCCAAACTTTCTTGTCAGGGCTCCGGGACCTCTCTCCCTCACAGGCTTTTAGCCAAAATTGTTGTTATATATTTTTATTATTTGGGGTGTTTGGGTGAGGAAAAGGGTGGGCCTTGAAGCTGGAATATGTAGAAAATAAGCGAAAAAATTGCGAAAACAAAACCAGAAAAACCGGTCATTTATATTGATTTTTTTTAAATTTAAGAGGACAAATCCCTCCCAAATCTCCCCCCTTGCTACAAATGTTCATAGTTTTTAACTTTTAACCTTTGTAGCCCCTCAGAAGACATTTAACGGTTAAAATAATGCTTTCCCCCCTCCAAATCAAATTCATGGGCATAAAATTACCAAACAGTGTTACAAATAGGGGGGCGTAAAAACGTTGGGTGATGGGGCAAAATGGGGATCATATTCGGATTTAGGGGGTCATTTTACATAAGAATTTGCAGGAATGGTGTCGGGTCCGATTTTCGTGTAGCGCAGTGAAATTGAAATGATTTCAACAAAGTGTGGGAAAATCTTAAGAATACAGTCATTTTTACAACCCGGAAACCTAAAGCTGAGACAAAATAACAAGTAATATTTTATTTCAGAGATTTGCTGACCGAAACCCTAATCGCAAAATTGAAAGCTCGTTTAGAGGAAGGAATAAGGAAGGATGGTTAAGGATGATTATCTCCGCAGGGTTCCTGATGCTTTCTTCTGACCAGATGGTTCTTATGGTTTTTAACGGTATGCATGATAAATACTGAATGGATATCAGTTTCTTCGGAAGTTGGTGATAAATTGTTAGCCAGTGTCATTCCTATTTTCAATCAGCAAAGAGTGAAGAACGGGAAATATACGTCCATTTTTTGAGCATAGTAAGAGCACTCCAACAACTTTAAAAGACGTATGTTCGCTATCTTTACATTGTTTTAGAACCGAATATTTGCATAGTTTGTATGATGAAAATGCGATAGTGCTTATAGAACGTAGAGGCAGTTGTTCTGCCAAACGCAAAAAAAACTTAAAGAGAGAGAGAGAGAAAAGATAAGATTCATAAAGTTTTGCAATTGCTGGTAAAAATTAACAGATCTTGCAAACCTTGCAAACAGATCATAATTGACATTGACAAAAAAAATTTCAATTAATTTTCTTTTAAATAGCAAGGATTTTTTTAAAGAATTTGCATTTAAATTGCCAAAAGATTAAATAACATGTAAGAAGATTTAAAATTAAATTATGAAGTATATCTCAAATGTTCTGCTAGGTTTCCAGCAATTTTTTTTCCAACAAAATGATTTTCAAATAAAGTAATAATGTCTTTTGCATGTACTTTTCATTTTTATGTTGCGAAAATGTATTTTTGAAGATTATTATCCTGATCATGATAATAATTCAAAGAAATGATATCGTCATGCCCATGACTGAAGTTCTTTTGGATATGATGTCGATAATGTATATATTTTCAATTATTGCAGTGAAAATTATTCTAAATTTAAATTTTAGACTGCTTACTTCAATTTTAGTGTTTTAATTTTAATTAAGATATCTAGTTCAAGCTTTTGTCTCAAGAAAATCTGGAATTATGTCTTTTCCCATGAAACCTTCGGCATTTAGAAGCTTAATCTCACCAGTTGTATTCCAGAAAACAGACTTGTAACTTTTCTGCTAGATTCCCCTCTTCTCCGTTTATTTTGCAAAATACCTTCAATCCGAAAAAATTTAAATTATTACACTATTATCAAGTTAAACATCTTTAATTTTTTTTATATGATTGAATTATAAAACACGAAATTCCTCTTGGCTGTTTTTGTTAACTTTAGTTTTACACTGCATAAAATGAATGAATCTAAATCTATAAAATTATATTTTTATAATTCTATTACAAACTTTGCTGCAGGCATCTTTTGTATGTTTATTTCAAACTTTCACCTCATTTTTGAAGGGAAATATTTACTTACTTTTAAATATACTTCAGCATGAAATTAATTATTTGTTATTCATTATATCGCAAAAATTTGCCTGAGTGGTAAAAAAAAATTATTATGGTCCAAAATAGATCTGGTAATTCTTTCGATTACCTTCATAAGTCAGATAAATATTATGAATCTATAATTTATTTATGAATTTTTTAAATCTTCTAGTTAAAAGCGTGATATTTCTTATTTTAGCTTCGTTTGTATTGCTAAAATATGCAGCAATGAAGAAGAAAGAATTCGGGGCTGAAGGCCCCTCAAAAGTGTTTTATATGTTATTTTTAACACAAGATCAACTCAAAAATGTTTTATATGTTATTTTTTAAGTTTATTTGCACTTTTAATCTTTGCACTTCCTGGCATAAAGTTTCCGAAAAGAAAATCGGTATCACATTTCAAAAGAAAAATGGAGGGCACAGTTTTGGTATTTGCCCTGGGCGCCATTTTATGTAGGTACGCCACTGTCCAGACGACGGCGATGTGATTAATTTGAATGCATAATAATGTTGACAAGGTTTACGAGAGATTATAAATGTGTTTTTGTGAAGTACTTAGAGAATATTACTTAAGTTGTATTCAAGTAATTTCACTTCTTTATCACTATTCGTTATTCAAATGTTTCAGTTTTTTGTGAGAAAGAAATTTGAAGGAAAATGAAATGAGAGAAGTCCCTCCTCTCACATTCATTTCACTAACAAACTTGAAACTGGTCTTCAATAAGAACGTTTGTAAGTCCAACTGCTCCAGGATATGACAACTTAAACTGAAATGTCATGACAAAAACAAAACTTTTTATAAACTCGCTTTTAATACTAAAAAGAAGAAAAAAAATATTTGAAAAATCTGGAGGTCGACACAAAATTTTAAAAGTGGCAGTCGCTGATAGAAATATTCTAAGTAAATTGGAATTTTAGTTACAATTATTACATTATTTTTAATTTTTAATGAATAAATAATTTCTTTCTACGATATACAATGTGGATTAATTTCCATAGAGCAGCGGTTCCCAACCTATGGGGCGTGGCCCACTTGTGGGCCTCGGATATATATATATATATTGTTACAAGCATGAAAAGTCCTTCCCAGCAATGCGAGTCTTATGGTTGGGAAGAGAGTTTTACGATGTTAAGCATGGAATGACCTCAGCGACAGTTATGGCACCCTGACCTTGGCGACAAACTTGGCGACCATTTTGGCGATTTGGCAACAAATTTGGCGACCTTGGCGACAAATAGATGATTCCCGAAAATGCAACCCTTTTCTCGATATTTCTACTAGGAAAGAGAATACACGAGAAAACACCATGTGACATCACGGCCTGCCGGAGAGAATATTTAAGGTCGGAGCCTAGATCAGAGGAGCGTCTTTATCGACTGGGATCGCCTTGGAGCACGAATGCCTTTGGAGTTCTACCCGCAGTGCGAGCTGGTGAGCTGAGCGCTATTGAAGGTGCAGTTATGGTCTACTAGTTATTAGTTATTTGCTGACTGTTTGTGTTGTTAGATAACAAAGTGCTGATCTGTTATTACCTGCGAATTGTTGTCTGTTTACATTGGTAATCTGTGCATGTACTATTGTTTCCTATACCTGTGCTATGTGTTTTCCTGCATATTTGTAAATAAATCTTCATTCTCCATTATCCTGCGTGTTGAACTGTTTACACCATACACCCACAGTAAGACATTTTGCAACACTGGTGTCGGAAGTGGGATAATTGTGTATGGTGAAAACGAGATCTCAGACAAGGATGGCTGAGAACGCTGATCTATTTGCTCTGCTAGCCGAGATGAAGAAATCTATGGAGAAAGGACAAGAAGAAATGAAGGATAGAATGGAGAAAGGACAAGAGGAAATGAGGAAAGGACAAGAAGAAATGAAGACTCAGATCCAATCACACGTCGAAAGTAAAGTCGGAGAAATTAAAGATCATGTCAACAGTTGCATAGAGAAAATAGAAGATGTCCAAAGCGTGAAAAGAGAGATTGGAGAGGTAAAGGGCGAGGTTGAAAGGAAGATTGAGGAAGTGGAAGACAAAGTACAAGGAAAGATAGAGGAAGTCAAAGAAAAAGTTCAAGTGAAGATCGGCGACCTAGAGAAGAGGCTCAGTGAACTCGAGGACAGACCAATCAATTTCCCGGCAAATCCAGACCTCACGTATTCCAGACCAACGGTCAAATAGCTGACATTCGATGGACAAACGTCTTGGACTGTTTTCAAAACTCAGTTTGACGGTGTGAGCTCTGCGAACGGATGGAATAATCGTGTGAAAGTCAGTCAACTTGTGGCCTCTCTCCGAGGATCAGCGGCTGGGGTTCTGCAGGGAATACCTTCTGATAAGTTAACGGACCTTACGACCATCGAGAACGCTCTAGAAGCCCGATTCGGATATAGTCACTTTACCCAGTTTTATAGGACTGAATTGAAGACGAGACGGCAGAAGCCAGGAGAAAGCCTTCCGGTATTAGCCGCCCATGTGGAGCGACTAATGAGCCTGGCCTACGCCGAGTGCCCTCAGGATGTCCGAGACAGCCTAGCAGCCCAGTACTTTGTCGACGCTATTAGAGATGAAGATACTCAGCACGCAACAAGGTTGATGGATGCCAAAGACTTGAAATCAGCCTTGGCATATAGCGTGAAGTATGAGGCTGCGAAAACTGTTTACAAAACATTCCGAAATGTAAGATCGATAGAGGTAGAGGATGGTACTGGGAAAGAAAAAGATGAAAAATTCGACTGTTTATTGAAAACTTTGGAAAAATTATTAAACAGTCATGTTGTTGGGAAGAAGAACACTCCTCGACGAAATCCGAACGTGACTTGCTGGAAGTGTAACAAAAAGGGACACGTACAGAGGGAGTGCCAGACAATTTCTCCCAACCAGGAAAATTAATGTATGGCCGTCTTACGGGGCGAAGGCTGCCTTTTCTCAATAAAGCCCCTGAAGAAGGACTAAAAGTTTCCGCACTTTGCGGAGGAAGAAATGGACTCTGCTTGGAAGGATCTATTTGCGGTATCCCTTGTTTGATGTTAGTGGACACCGGCGCCAATGTCACTCTCGAAAGGACAGACTTGGCCCAGAAATTGAAGGGGAATTTTATTTACACGGCTCCTAACATTTCTTTAAAGACCGCTACTGGTGAAAAAGCGGAGATACACCGGAAACTGGATGCAGCAATTGAATGCGGATCTAGAAAATTCCAACACAAAATCTACGTAGCTGATATCACCGATCCCTGTATTCTCGGCCTGGATTTTCTACAAAAATTTAACTTCATGGTGGACCTGGAGAAGAACGAGATTCGGACAGGAGGAGAGGAAATTCCTTTGTTTTCAGCCAGTGCAGAGGATTCAAAGTTATGCTCTGTATTGGCTAAAGAGAAAACTATTATACCAGCAAGATCGGAATGTCTTATCCAGGGAGTCCCAGAAGCTTCTGGAAAATTCAGATACGACAAAATATAAATACGATAGAATAATACGGACTTCCCTAGCCAAGTTTCCCAGAAAAGTGTCCTTGTGGCGGCCACACTCGTTGATTTTAAAAAAGAAGCCATCCCCGTTCGAGTTCTGAATTTTGACCATAAACCCAAGACCATCGACAAAGGAGCTGTTATTGCGACGTGTGAGCCAGTGGTGGATATCGTTGTTCGTCCTCAAGAATTTTCCGAATCACTACGTCTCCCGTCAATCTTGGAGAATCTTGAAGGGCTTAAAGAAGAGCAACGAACAGCAGTGAAGGAATTGCTACAAGAATTTCAGAACTTGTTTTCTACTAGTGACTTTGATGTAGGCCGCTGCAATATGACTCAGCATAGAATTAATACAGGTAATCATCCACCAATCAAGCAATATCCAAGACGTTTGCCTCTTGCAAAGAAAGAGGAAGCGGAGCGCTTAGTTAAAGAGATGGTGGATAACGGAATAATAGAAGAATCGTCAAGACCTTGTGCTTGTTAAGAAGAAAGATGGGTCGACACGTTTCTGTGTTGACTACAGGAAGTTAAACGAGATTACGATAAAGGATAGTTATCCTCTACCACGGATAGACGACACCCTGGATGCTTTGAACGGAAGCCAATGGTTCTCGTCATTAAACTTGAAAAGTGGATACTGGCAAGTCGAGATCCAACCTGAAGACAAAAAAAAGACAACCTTCACCACCGGACAAGGACTCTGGCAATTTAAGGTAATGCCTTTCAGACTTTGTAACGCCCCTGCCACATTCGAACGATTGATGGAGACAGTATTGCGTGGACTTACGTCTGAAGCCTGCTTAGTTTATCTTGATGACATTATTATAGTAGGACGAACATTTCAAGAACATCTTAATAATATTCGTAAAGTATTCCAGAGACTGCAAAACGCTAACCTCAAGCTAAGTCCAAAGAAATGCAGATTCTTCCGAAAGGAGGTTTCTTATCTTGGACACATAATTTCAGCAGACGGGGTTACAACCGACCCAGAAAAGACTAAGGCAGTAGTTTATTGGCCTCGTCCAGAGACAGTACACGATCTCCGAAGTTTTTTTGGACTTTGCACCTATTACCGTCGTTTTGTCAGGAATTTCTCTGCAATAGCAAG
>BGPR01023863.1:0-16327 GCA_013235015.1 Araneus ventricosus | reverse complement strand
ATTCAAATTCATAAAAATAGCCTCTTCACAAAACTCAAATTCACGTAAAATATGGAGATATGACTGTTAAAATTGAAGGTTTTACATGGTAAAAATTTTTTTCACAAAAATACTTTTTTTCCCCTCACAAAAATGGCCACTAAAAAAAACCTGGGTTGACCCCTGATTTGATCATTAAGGTTTTGTTTAAAACATTTGTGAAACAGTAGTGGCCTAGCGAGGTAAAAGACGCCCGTGACATATGATTATTCTCGTCCCCAATCAGAGGCAAACCGGGCAACGGCCCATGGCGCCAAAGCGGGATCATGATGGGAAAAAAAATGGACTAATAGACATGAGAGTTCCGGGAAAACGGCAGATATATTTTAAAAATAAAATTGCTGATTATATTATTTTAGATTGTATAATGTTAGACTATATAATCTATACTTATAAAAGACAATGTTTGTGTGCGTGTGTGTTTGTCTGCAATGTCCAGACAAATCTATCGCACTTACAGCCGTGAAATTTGGCACACAGGTAGTCGTAATGGTGACTGAATGCACCTCGAAGCCGAAATTTTAAAATTTAATCAAGAAAATTTTTTATTTAATGTTTTGTGTTGTTTTGTTTGACTTTTTGCACTAATTTCTCAATAGAATGGGTTCGAATAATTGTACGACAAAAATAGATACACCATCGGAAAGAGCACGCGATTTCCGTTCTAATGAAGTTAGTTTTGAATTTCTAACGTAATTTACTGAATTTTAAAAAATGCCCAGTTTTGCCATCGAGATGTTACTTTTGCTTTTAAATTTGTTGCATCCTACTTTCTAATAACACTATTTTCAATTTTTTTCAGCTTATAACTAGCACTGTTCTGTAGAATTCAAAACAAGAACGGTTAAAATATCTTTTCCCGTTTTTTTTTTAAATTAATTTTTTTCTGGGCGGTTGAGAGTTATTTTTCTCGAGCGATTTCCTCGCGCGGCACTTCTTCGGAACTTTGCTGGCAATTTTGATTGGCGGACGCGCAGGATACGCCATGACCTTCAACTGAATGAATTACTTCGATTATTATTTTCGAATTCGATTTTATATTTTGCTTGCTGTATAATAATCATTTTCACGTTCCAATTTTGTAATATTGTTTTGGATTAACGTACTCTGTACTGTAGAGCGAAAAAAAAAAATAAGCAGGAAAATCAAATAATGTGTATCTTTTGTTTTGATTTTGTTTTCAAAACTTTTGCATGTCATTATGGGCAGTTTTTTTTTTTCTTTTCATTTTGTTAAAATCCTAATTCCACGGGCAACGCCGTGCGCGTACTGCTAGTCTTAAATATATCTGGAGTTTATAAATTCTCACCATGTCATATCTGTTGGTAAAACATGCATATTTCTAAGTTCTAAAAAATGAGGTTTGTTCAGCATGAAAACGCAGACATTATCGAATTTAAAAAATTAAGTTGGTTGTATGTGGGGGGAAGGGGCACCATATTGCTGCCTTGACCGGTTGGTAAAGTTGCCTCGGGTCGCTTCTGTCCCCAATAGTGTTCACTGAAGCATGAATAAATGGCGGGCGGGGTTTTTTTCGCCTTCTCTCGACCTATTTAGTTTTAAAAAGTGATAATTGAGCACAAATGTTATGCTTCCAAGGGCTATGGTGGTCTAATGGTAAGGTCTAGGCTTCGGGACCGGAGGGTTCGAAGCCCGATTCCACTGAAGATCGGCCGTGTATGGGGGTCTGTTGCACGTTAAATCATACGTAGTGGCCAAACCTGCTTCTGCTGGTGCGGTGCGGAAGTTAGGAGAGTGGGTGCCAGCTCGGTGCCGTCCTCGTCATCTGACCGCGGTTCGAAATTACGAGGTTTGTCCCCAAAATAGCTGTCGTGTTGCTTCAAAACGGACGTTAATATAACTAAACTTTGCCTCCATGGACTATCAAACAGTGGAAGGTCTACGCTGCTATTTTCAGTGTTCTGAAGCAATTTTTTTTTTATAAAATAAGCATGTTTTGTTGTGTATTTCCCTTGAACAGGACTTTAAATTTAAAATCGCGATTTTATTTAGGGTCATGCAGAAGGCTTTCAAGGTTTTGAACAATTCTAAGATAAGTGAGCCTATTAGAATTCCTCAATATTAGTAAATGGGTGTATTGGAAACACCTTAGTCTTCAAATATCCCTCATAATTTATCAAATGATTGTATGAAATTAAATTTTCTTGTACTTTTCATTTATTCTAAGTAGGAAAAAAATTGTCTTCGAGTTCGGGCTAGGAATGCTGCATATTCTCCATACACTGTTGTGTAACATAATCCAACTGCTGTACTTTCCGTAAAATCTTTAACTCGCGGTTTGCGGCTATTAACTGTATCAACAAAACCACATTGAAGTCCTTGCTGTAGTAAACCATAGTCATCTTTAAATTGGTTCGTGCTGTTGGTGTACTAAATTTATTTCTGGTATTTTTACTAAAGATAATCACATTTCTGTAATTCTTGAGGTTTTTCAGGTATTTGGGATTTAAACTTGCTAACGAAGCTTCGTGGTAACAATTTTTGTTGTTGCAAATTGGGAGGGGTAAGGGCCATGGGCGCCCATGCCCGGGGGCAAGGTGGGGCTGCCCCCCCCCCTAGCTAGCTGTCAGGGAAAAGAATGAATGTCCAGGAAAGTCTAAAACGTAAAATGAGGGCTGAAATTTTGAATTTGGAGGACAAAATTTTTTTTTGTCCTCCGCGGAAAAGAGCGAAAAACCCTGGTTTCGAGGACAAAGTGATTGACTTGTTCGGCAAGAAGAAAATTTTACAGTTTGCTTTTTCAGATAAACATTATTTTCAAATCCATAAACTAACCTATGCATAATAATTTACTTTACAGTTTGCTTTTTATATCAATACCAGTGTAAAATCTTATGAGGTGTACATTTTTAGTTTGTTTTTTTTTGTTTTAAAGTATAAGGACTTTGCTCCTGCGTTTGGGTTGCTAAATATTCACTGGTTTCAATAAAGTAGTTAAAATATCGTATAATTCTACAGTAGTGTTCTTTATGATTTTTATTGTCAGGTGAGGAAAGTCTGTAAAGTTAGAGTGCTTTGGTTTACATAACCCATAAGGTTTGACATTCGTCACTACGATGCAAAAGTTTTATGACCCCCCCCCCCCCCAGACACGAATCCTGGATTCTCCACTGGAAGTATGCCATTATTAGTCTTTTTGCTACAGAATTCCCGCCTAAAAATCATTCAGTACACAGATACCTACGAAGAAGTTCAGTTTCTCGTTACTCGTTTTCTTTTAATTATTTCATACCCAACATCATGCAGCTTGGAATCCAATTTTGTGCCTCGGTTTTACTTCCTCGCATACGAAGTCTACAAAGAGAAAGTATTGTAATCGTCAAAAAATTCGAACTCGAGATTTTGACGAATCTCCACGTTTTAGACCTCCCAGAGTCCGAAAAACACAATTTTGGAATTATGTCTGTCTGTCTGTGAACACGATAACTCGAAAACTATTAGAGATAAAGGGATGAAATTCGGTATGTAAACTTGAAACATAATTTGTAGGTTTCTATCAACTTTTGGACAAAATCCGTCAACGATAAGTCTGTCTGTATGTTCGAGGTCATGCGAACGCTATAACTCAAAAACTTGAAAAGCCAGATGGATAAAATTTGGTACTCAGTTTTATCGTCATCAATGTTGGTCCGTATAAAATTTTGGGCCAAATCCGTCAACGGGCTGACTGTCTGTCTGTCTGTATAATAGCATACTTGTTCTACTCCATGCGCATGCAGAAATGCCTGTGCAAAGAAGGGATACTCCGAAACTTGGCTGTTTGCCAAAAACCAATTCTGGCGGCGAGATTTTATAAAGGAGCAAATATTTAGGGCGTCTCGTTTTTCTTGCGTATTGAAAGCAATCTCTGCACATGCGCAAGCTATTCAACGAGCAAGCGGAACTCGCATTGCTAGAGTTTCATTAAAAAAAAAAAAAAAAAAAAAAAAAAAATATTGCGAAGTTTTAATACACACGTATCTTTTTGAATATGATTCTTCACCTCAATATTTTAATGTCACTATAATCAACAATGAAAAACCTTCTGATAGTCATTGCATTCTGGGTTACAGTTGGTTCGAACTTTTTATCAACGCAGGGGGAAGGGAAATCACAAATATTTGAAAAGTATACGAGAAAGTTCAGGGGAGGCCACTCCCGCTGGTTTTAATTTTAATGCTGTTTTTTCTGAAGTGTTAGAAGGACAAACATCGCAAATGCCCCGTTTAACGTACCATCTGCTTCAAGCCACATGCAGCAGCTCTGCAAACAATTAGAGAAACTTCCTCGAATCACTACTGCTACATCCGGTTTCTAGCTGCTTTTATTGCTCTTTATCAAAATATTCGCAGGAAAAGGTGCCAATTATGAAGAGAACGTATGCCTTGTGCACAAATGTATACAGTTTATTTCTCGACCTCATTTTTAGACCAAATAAACTCTCAGATTTGAATGCGTTTCGCATATTTTCCATTGGTCAAAACTAGCTTATTCACCGCAAAGCACCTGTGACCTAGCGTCATTAAAATGTATTCAACACGAAACATTTTACAAACATGCTAGAAAGAGTTTAATATGGTAGCATCATTGCTTTCTTCGCATCTTTCCATCACTTTTTACCAGTTTCAGAAAATAAACCGTCACTATATAATGCTTGCAGGTGCCGAAAGATATTTTCTTAATAAATGTGCTAACCTTGGAAATTTTTCTGCTAACTAAGTGGACACTCCATCCTAACTATTAGAAGTTCTTTTTCAAAATAGGAATTTACTTCTAGTAATTCTAATTTATCCATTCAGTTTTTTTTTTCGTGTTTGTCATTGTTATGTTTTGCAATGGTGACTCTTTAATTCTTTGAAGCAATCCCATATTGGAATTTGTAATATTTTAAATACCTTAAGGTATTAACATTTTTTTTAAATATACAAATAATAAAAAATCAGTTTATTAATCTTAAATTTTTTAATTTAAAATATGAAAAAATATTTCATTTACAATCAGAAGTGAAATGTTTTTTGAAAAAATTGATATTCGGTCTGAAATTTGGCCGAATATTCGGTATTCGGCCAAGTCACTATTAGTTACATCCCTAATAGTTTTATATAAGTCGAAATGTTTGCATCTTTTAAATACATATGTTTTATTTTGCCTTTCTACAACATTTTAGATTTTTATGCTATTTGATTTTCCGTGTTCTTATGTATTCGACCAGTTTTTTATTATAGGTTTCAATTTTTGTGCTCTGTTTTTGGCGCCGTGTTTGATTTATTTTTATCTTTAGTGTTGCAATTACGTTTTATTTTTTTAAACTTTTTAACTCCTGGTGTGTTTTTATTAGACTCGGTGCTTGCGTGTTTTGACTTTTTGACCCTGGCCTTTTGGAAATGAACTTTTAAATATGACTTTTGGTGTCATGGTGTTTTAAAGTTTTTGTGGTTATGTGTTTTCGTTTTTAATTATATATACGTTTGTATAAGTTTTATGATTTTATGTATTCTCTGTGGTCTACTTTTTGCTTTTTAAGGCATTTTTTTTATTATTATTTACTCGTTGTGACTTGTTCTTTGTGTGTTTATTAACACTCTGTAAATGGAGTTTTCTCTGTAGTGTGTGCTTTTCTTTAAATAAAATAAAAGATAAGTTTCATCAGCTTAGGTAGTTTCAATGCATGCTTTATGTGTATTTTTATGCAATGAATGCGTACATTTCCAAACATTTTGACTGATTGCATAAAACATTCGAACGTTTGCCTGAAATCGCCGACATCCGATATCTTATTGTTCTCTTTTACGTCGTCATTCAAAACATTCACTGTTGCCAAAAGAAGGTCAGTAAAATAGTTTCGCAGTGAGTAATCTTCTAGAATTTCCTATTTCTTAGTTTCTCTGCCATGTTGCGGTTAACAGTCTTTGTTATCAATGAAACTCTGACCTCCACATTTTTATGGAATCAGTTTATCAGTAAACACACTTTGATCGGCGAAAGTTGGAATGCGAAAAGATCGATAAATAATGGCGGCGTTCTTTGGCGCTGGAGAATTTTTGTATCGCTGTCTGTCTGTCCGCCTACTCGTGTGAGTGAGCAACGCCCTCGGCCTCGATTTCCTCCCTCAACAGCTGCCCACATCCTCGGGGCCGCTGAGAGGGGGTGATTCAGATGCCCCGCGTTGCTTCATTGAGCGCGAATCATTGCGAAAACAAAATTGGTTTGGATTACATTAGCTCATCCGACATTTTGCAGATGAGGCTGTCTGTTGACCTTAATTGGATATTGTGTGGTGTCCCCAGCTAAAATGGGAAGATCTATTGACATATGAGGAAGCCAGCGCCAAACTTCGAACAAGAATGGCTTAAAAGGGTCGCCAATAATCTCGTCTCCAGGCAGAAAATTCTTGGGATTATCAAATTCATTAGCGGAAACAGATATCTTTTCCGGCCTCCCTAGCCTTCAACTTCCCAGCGAGCTGAACTCAGTAGCTCAATTACCGGACATTCCACCTTCAAATAAAAGAAAGGTATTTCAACATCCAAAGAAAAGAAGACTATTACGAACTAATAGTGTAAAAGTGAAAATGCCTGTGCTGTACATAGTGTATATATTTCCTTCTTTTTGTTTATTTTGTTTTTCTTAAATAAAATTCCCGTGTCTTGCCCATCAAACCGTTAAGTGACCGGTCTGGTCACGGGTATGGGGGTAAGGGACGGCGTTCTGTTCTGTATTCCTTACTCCAAATTTCTATATACAGGGTGTCCGGGAATTGTCTTCTATATGCAGGGTGTCCGGGGAATTGTTTTCTATATACAGGGCGTCCGGGAATTGTTGGACACATTTCAGAAATTTATATATATAAAAATTAATGTTTCAACTACGGTTTTTTTTTAAATGAGCCCGTCTCTGCTCTATAGCAGAGAAGGGGTCATCTAATTAGATAGTTCAGACACAGGTGGGTTTTTTTTTTGTTTAAATTCTTTTCTTACTTTTAAAAAATGAAACGTGCCTTGCAACCAATATTAATTTTATTTTTTAAAATTATCTATTGACATAAAGTCAAAAAAAAATTCTTTCCAACACTTCTTACTCATCACTGTATATTAAGATCATTTGACGTCAAATAAGAATTAGTTTCTCTTCAATCTCTGGAGAGGCCGCGGTGGCTTAGCGGTAAGGTCTCGGCTTTGGGGCCAGAGGTTCCAGGTTCGAAACCCGATTCCACTGAAGATCTGCCGTGTATGGGGCCTGTTGCACGTTAAATCATACGTAGTGGCCAAATGTCCTCCTGTTGGTGTGGCGTGGAAGTTTCTAGAAGGGGTGCCAGCTCAGGTGTCGTCCTCGTCATCTGACCGCGGTTCAAAATTACGAGATCCATCCCAAAATAGCCTTCGTGTTGATTCAAACGGGACGTTAATATAACTAAACTAAACTTCAATCTTATGCGAGTTTTACTATTTTTGTACTAGATTCTGTTTTTGGTAGCTATTTTTATACAGCGTTTGCGAATAAATCCTAATACTTTTGCAATGATATGAATTGCTATTAATGTGTAACGCATAACTCCTATTTGAAACGCAATTTCTACATTATTCGAATCAAAAGGGTTTAATTAGAATATTGTGAACAAATAAACCAGCGGGAGTGGCCTCCTCTAAACTTTCTCGTATACTTTTCAAACATTTGTCATTTCCCTTCCCCCTGCGTTGATAAAAAGTTCAAACCAACTGTAACCCAGAATGCAATGACTATCAGAAGGTTTTTCATTGTAGATTATAGTGATAGTAAAATATTGAGGTGAATAATCATATTCAAAAAGATGCGTATGCATTAAAACTTCGCAATATTTATTTTTTTTATGAAACTAGCAATGCGAGTTCCGCGTGCGGAGAAGAAAACAGGAGAATAGCCTGCTCGCTGAATAGCTTGTGCATGCGCAGAGATTGCCTCCAGTACGCAAGTAAAACGAGACGCCCTAAATGTTTGCTTCCTTACAAAATCTCGTCGCCAGAATTGGTTTTTGGCAAACTGCCAAGTTTTCGGAGCGTCCCTTCTTTGCACAGGCATTTCTGCCACTACGCATGCGTATGGAGTTAAAAGTATGCGATTATACAGACCAACAGACAGTCAGCCCGTTCACGGATTTGGCCCAAAATTTTATACGGACTTACATTCATGACGATAAAACTGTGTACCAAATTTTATCCATCTAGCTATTCGAGTTTTTGAGTTATAGTGTTCACATGACTTCGGACATACAGACAGACAGACTTCCCGTGGACGGATTTTGTCCAAAATTCGATAGAAACCTACAAATTATGTTTAAAGACCACATACCAAATTTCATCCCTTTATCTCTAATAGTTTTCGAGTTATCGTGTTCACAGACACACATAATTCCAAAATTGCCTTTTTCGGACTCAGGGAGGTCTAAAACGTGGAGATTCGTCAAAATCTCGAGTTCGAATTTTTTGACGATTACAATACTTTCTCTTTCTCGTATACGAGAAAGTAAAAAAGGAAAAATCATCCCCATAACAAAACGTTTCTAGCGTCTCCAAACGTTTACTTTTAGAAAATGACAATAACGCGAATTGTCAGAATAATTTATCTTGCAAAGCATTGTTCTCCATTTCCTGGAAAATAAAACGCCACCCGTTTCTCAGTAATTGAATTGATAAAACTGTCAAACTAAATCCAGCATCTCCATTCAAAATGTCTAGTCTTATCGGAACATTTCCACCAACATGTATACTGAAGAAAGTACACTCTCCTACCAATTAAAGGCTAGACAGATAAACATTTGTTTTAGTATTATGATTAGCTCTTATCGGTGTTCTCCCGGTTTCTTATCGCAACGGTTGTTTGTAGTCTTAGTGGCATGAGTTAAGAAAACCGACCCTGAAATTTATAGGAACATAAAGTTGCTTTGAGGGGAGCTCTAAAATATGAGACGCCGAAAGTTCCAGACATCTTTTTATCTTTTTCCCATATTTCAGCCAGGGTTGCCAGATCAAAATAGCAATATAAGGCCAAACCTTCTTAAAAATAAGGCCAAATTTGACAAATTGATTGAAAACGTCATTTGTTATTAGAAAAACAGCTATCCTTCATGAAAACGAATCCCACTTGATAGGCATATGTTCAACGTTCTATTTTTGAACTAAAATTTAAGTGAAAGAAATTTAAAACATCCTTGTTCTATTCAGGAGCTATTTCGTTTGACAGCTCATTATATATCATTTGAAATGTGAATATCAAATATTTATTAAAAAACAATAGAATAAGTAATTAAAAATTGTTCTAAAAGTCATTAATGAAAATAAGGCCAAAAATGAATTAAAGGCCAAATGAAAATTCCTAAGGCCAAGGGCTTTGAATAAAGGCCAATATGGCCACCGTGATTTCAGCTATCTTTTTCTGCATTTGCTGTAACGTTTTGTTTGGCGAAACGTTTGTCTTCTTAATGATGTGTTTTCTTTTATAAATGTCTTAAGTATTTTTTCATTCATACAAATTAAATATGTAAAAATTTTAAGTCATTTCTTTTCCCCAAATAAAACTGTTTAAAAGTTTGAATGTAAATGAAGGTAAATTAATCTGAGGGGATGAATAAGGAGCTGTGAAAGTTTTCGCAGTTCCAAAATTCTTTTGCATCACATGGTTGGAGTTCGCAACCGATACTTGAGAAAAGACAGATATTTTAGATATCTTAGATTGGTATTTGTGATATCGGTTCTGATTCGACATTTTCTAATCCATTTTTCTCGTCAATCGCGTTTCTGTAAATTGAAACCTTTCCAAATTAAAAAAAATTAGAAGAACGAGTTCAATCTTTTCTAGTTCGTTAAATTGCTGTTGATATACGAATAGCACATGATAAATGAGAAAAATGAATTCCTTTACATAAATTCCGTAGTGTAATATATATATATATATAAATAAAGATCAGGCTTTACTGAGGTGAAATGTAGTCCATTTTAGTCATGGAACAGATAATATTTGGCTTTATCTTCTTTTATTCAGGCTGTGAGGATATTACGTTATTTCTTCATAGGTAAAGGATTCAATTTTTACGTAGCTCCATGACCAGTATTCAGAAGGTTACGCCCGATCGGCGCGTTGTTGTTGAAAGCTTACATGTTGGCGTGAAAAAGGGGCAGAAATGAATGCGCAGAACGCTTAAGTACCCAGAAAAGGGAATTTCCCCTTTAGAAGCTCGTGACTTGAAAAGAAAGTTGTAGTGAGTTTATTATGATGAAGTAGAAGTAATTGAAATGAGGTGTTGTTAAAAGTGGTTTAAGAATTAAAGAAGTTAAAAAAATTAAAATATCACATATATATATTTCAATTAATCAAAACGTGTTATATTTTTAATATATACAAATATTAATCTAAAAATTAAAATCAAATTACCTTATCAATAATCTTACAAATGAAATACAAAAGATAGTTTGATTAAAGACTATGAAAAAAGACTTAGGCATTTGATTGTTGGAATTCCAATTCTATCAGCCTTGGGAACTGATATGTCGCATTATATATATATAGGGCAAATTACCCTTTATGTTTTCAACAACTGATCTCATCGATGGTTTTGCGCAAATAAAATTAAGATTTTAAAATGACAAGCTCGTCCGAAGTCGAGCTGATCACTTAAATCGTTGAAAGCTCCATATTTGGATTGTCTTTTTCAACTATTGATTGTCTTAAAAGTAACAGAATTATGATACAGTCGACGCTCGTTATAACGACCACACATTATAAAGACCATCCATTATAACGACCAGTGATAAAAGTCCCCAACTGTGTTTCCCTGTGCACCCTATGTTATTTTACTTCCGGTGTAACGACCCAATACAATGTCCGAATCAGCGGACACTCTTTCCGGTATTTTTCCAAAATTCCTCTATTTTCTACTTTAAAATCTATTTTAGGAACATATTTTTAATTGATAAAATTTTATTTTTAATACCAGTGATAAAAAATAATTTGAGTATTGAGTTGGAATCTCTTTAAAAATAGCCTATTTTTACGGAACTGGTGAGCATGCATGTGCACATTTTTTAATCATACCCACTATAGCGACCACTCGTTATAAAGACCTTTTGCTGTTTCACGCAGAGGGTCGTTATAACGAACGTCGACTGTATGTACGAATTATTTCTTTAAAATTTTAAAACGGCGGGAATTATTATGCACTTTGGTTTGGATCATATTCACCTTGATAACAATAATTTGCACTCATTATAAATATATTGTACGAAAAAGAAATTATTCCAATATAGTTAATTTATTCAACATGGAAAAAAAATATATTTCAGTACTGAACGCATATGATGTATACAAGAAAAAAAGTTATTTCACATTAATTGCTTTCCATTGTAAAACGGACTCTTTAAACAATGGCATCGTGGCGTCTATAGCCTCTTTTTGCGTCTATCAAACTGGACGCTATTATTTTTACCCTATGGACGAGTTTTCTGATTTGTTTATCCTACATTAAAAACCTTTATCTGGTTGTATGTTGGACTTCCGCTTTGAAGATCCATTGACTTAGCATTACACCGGAAATACGTATTGCAGATAAACAAACCAGAAAACTCGTCCGCTCACATGTTTATCTGATAGAATTAGTGACCTGGTGAGGAATGAATTTATTTAAATTGTGTAAAAAGAGTTGTAAGGCATAAAAAATACAAGTTTTGTTTTTCAAATCTTTTTTTTAGAACTCCAGTCATAAAAGATGAGCAATTTTCGAATTTTCATTTCCATATACCAAGCGGTTACTGAAGTGCAGTTATACAGGGTTCGTACGCGTCCTTAAAAGTCCTTACTTTTACATTTAGTCCTTAAAAGACCTTACAAATCCTTATTTTTATGCCCCATTTTTAAAAAGTCCTTAAAAGTCCTTACTTTTTGCCACATCAGCTAGAGCAAAATACATGCAGTATTCAGAAAGTGAAAGATCCAAAGAAAAGACTGAAACAAAACAACTGAAACGAAAAGCTCTAGAGGAGGAAATAGATTTTTTAAAACAAAAGAAAATGTTCCTCCAAACGGACATACACGAAACAAATGAGAAAGCAAATGATTTAGCTAATGAGACTGAAAAGTCAAAGGACAGAAATTTATTTATTCAGTCGCATGAACTAAGAAAAACAATTATTGAAAAGAAATTTAAATAAATACCTTGGGTGTAAAATTGAATGAAAAAAGTTTGGAATTAAAAGATATTTAATTTGATTACCAGTTTCATGGTTTTATTTCATCAATTTATTAACTCATATTTTTAAGAATTTTTGTGTTAAATTTGTAATGTATCTTCTATCTATGTTTTATATTATACTTTATCATCTAATAGGTTGAATTTGCTAAAATGAGACATCTTATTTAAAAATGCGTGCGACAATTCGTTAAGTGTATTCAATTTAGAGGTCCTTATTTTTTGGTTTTGTAAGTCCTTAAAAGTCCTTGATTTTCTTTTAAGGTGTAGTGGCTGAATTATAGCTCACGCAGCATTTAATATTTGATTGTAAATATCGTTTTCTTTTATTTAAAGCATTTAATATTTGTTTGTAAATATCGTTTTCTTTTTATTTAAAGCATTTATTTTTTATCATATTTAATTTTGTTCATCACATTATATTTTTTGTGGCAACAGTAGAAAAATGTAGTTTTTAGAATTTTGTTGATCATTCCGTTGCAAATAGATTCTTCTTGAAAAAAAAAGAAATAAATTGAATTAAATGGAGTATTCATAGTTTATTATTTGAAAAGTCAAACAAGTTCATGTTGCTTCTTTCATGTTTAAATAAGTAGAAGCCAACATATTGGTGACCCATTCCTGCAAACAAAAAAATGTCGATTGAAGGCGGAAAAGCAGATGGAACTGAGTTACATAAGGTGAGTGTAAAAATTCCTTCATTTTGGATAGATAAACCGGAAATATGGTTTTATCAAGTAGAGGCTCAATTCAAAATAAGCGGTATCACTGCCGAAGAAACGAAATTTAACTATTTAATTTCGCAATTGGATCCCAAATTTGTTGAAAATGTATGGGATATCATACGCAGTGATAGTCAAACTAAATATACGGATTCCAAAACTAGACTCTTGAATTTATTTAAAGAGAGTGAAAATGCAAGAATTCAACGTTTAATCACTGGTATTGATTTAGATGATTTAAAGCCTAGTCAGTTGTTACAAAAATTAAGATCAGTAGCTACATCAGATGTTTCTGAAAATTTGATTAAAACTTTATGGCTTGGAAAACTACCAGACTCTATTAAAAATATCTTAATCGTCAGTAAAGAAGATACTGATAGTTTGGCGATTATGGCTGACAAAATTTGCGATATGAGCCCTAAAACCGAAATTTACAGTACAAGCTATGAACACAATTCTTCTAACGAATTGTTAGATAGAGTTAAAAATTTAGAACAGCAAATTTCTGCATTATGTATTCGTACTGGAGCTAGACCGAGAACGCGGAATAATAATTATTTCCGTAGTCGATCTCGAAGCCGAAGTAACCGGCGCCATGATTTCAATCCAAAAGGGAAATTGTGTTACTTCCATTTTCGATTTGGAACCAAATGCTTTCCGGAGAAATGTCAACCTCCTTGCGGTTGGAATCAAAAACCACAAGAAAATCAGGAAAACTCAAGTCTGCAGTAAGTTCAGCGACAAACTGCTGCAGAAAATGAAAAGGAATGTCGCAAATTTCGGTTATTCGTCCGTGACCGAAGATCAAATTTGCGTTTTCTCGTAGACAGTGGAGCTGATGTTAGCATAATTCCAGCTACGTCTCAAAATAAAAAGAAAGCAGAATATCTGTTATATGCTGCTAATGGCACTGAAATTTCAACTTATGGTATAAAGATGTTAAATCTGGATTTGGGATTACGTCGTGATTTTCAGTTTCCATTCATAATTGCTGACGTCACAAAAGGTATTTTGGGCGCTGATTTTCTTCACAAATATAACTTACTTGTTGACATAAATAAGAAAAAATTAATTGATGGGATAACAAATCTCTTTGTGCTAGGTGATATAACTGCTATTTCAAGTGATAATGTTATAAGCACATTGAATAAATCCATAAAAATTTCGAATTTACTCCTTAAATATCCTGAAATTTCTAGACCTAATCTTGTCCCTAAGGAAATAAAACATGAAGTTAAGCATTTTATTGAAACAAATGGTCAACCTATTCATGCCAAAGCACGACAGCTTGATCCCAAACGACTAGCGATAGCTAAAGAAGAGTTTACATTTATGCTCAACAATGAAATAATTCGACCATCGAATTCGCAATGGTCAAGTCCTTTGCATCTAGCCGCGAAAAAAGATGGGTCCTATCGGCCATGTGTTGATTACCGTCAGCTTAATGCTCAGACGATTCCCGATCGCTACCCAATACCTAGGTTAGAAGATTTCCATCAAATATTAAAAGAAACCAAGGTATTTTCTAAAATAGATTTATTTAAAGCATATTTCCAAATACCCATTGCAGAAGAGCACAAATGTAAAAAAGCTATAATCACACCTTCCGGTTTATATGAATTTAACGTAATGAGTTTTGGCTTGAAAAATGCTCCTGCAACATTCCAACGATTTATCCATGAAGTTCTCAGAGGATTGGACTTTGTTTTTCCATATTTAGACGATATACTCATTGCATCCAAAAGCAATCAAGAGCATGAAATCCATCTTAATTTAGTTTTAGAAAGATTGAATACTTTTGGCTTAAGAATAAATATTTCGAAATCTGTATTCGCTGTTGAAGAAATCGAATTTTTGGGATATCTAATTACACCTCAAGGCTCTCGTCCTCTGCCAGATAAAGTTCAAGCTATTATGAATTACAAAAGACCCGAAAATGTTCAAGACCTTAGAACATTTCTTGGAATTCTCAATTTTTATCGTCGTTATCTAAAAGACGCAGCAAAGAATCAAGCATTGTTACATGAATACCTTAAAGGTTCTAAAAAGGACAAACGAAAGATCCAATGGACTGATGAAGCTGAAAAACAGTTTGAAAAGTGCAAAAATGACCTCGCAAATGCAACGTTGTTGTCTTTTCCCAATTCTGAATTACCTCTGTCATTATTTACAGATGCTTCAGATACAGCAATAGACGCAGTGTTACAGCAATATGAAAACTCAACTTGGAAGCCGATTGCATTTTATTCTAAAAAGTTAAACGATACACAACAAAATTATAGCACGTATGACAGGGAATTATTAGGCATATATCTTTCAGTTAAACATTTCAAGCATTATCTGGAAGGAAGAACATTTACAATTTATACAGACCATAAGCCCTTAATATTTGCCTTTCACCAAAAGCTTGACAAAGCGGCACCAAGACAAGCTCGTCAACTTAACTATATCTCTCAATTTTCGACTGATATTAAATATATAAAAGGTGAAAATAACATTGTAGCCGATACGTTATCCAGGGTTACTGAAGTTTCGTCAATAGATTACGATCAAATAGCTGACGCACAAACTCAAGATGAAGAACTGAAGAGCTTGCAAACCATTACTTCCTTGAATTTAAAGGAGTACCCTCTACCTTCGGGGAAATACTTATGGTGTGATACTTCAACTAGCAAAATTCGGCCCTACATTCCAGAAGCTTTTCGAAAACAAATTTTTCACCATATTCACGGCCTATCACATCCAGGAATTAAGTCAACTATAAAATTAATGAATTCAAAATTCATTTGGCCTAGCATTAAAAAAGATGTGCAATTGTGGACTCGAACCTGCATTCCTTGCCAAAAAGCTAAAATCAATCGCCACACTAAAACAAAATTGGGCGAGTTTGAAGTACCTTCAGGCAGATTTTGCGTTGTGCATATAGATCTCATTGGTCCTCTTCCTCCATCGAGAGGGAATATTTACTGTTTAACTTGCATCGACAGATTTTCAAATTGGATGGAAGCAATTCCTTTAGATAACATTTCAGCAGACACTGTGGCAAGAGCATTTTATAGCAACTGGATAGCACGTTTTGGAACGCCACACAAACTTATTACCGACCGCGGAACTCAGTTCAGAAGTGAAACATTGCAAACTTTGTCCAAAATCTGTGGTATTAAGCTGCAACATACTACAGCCTATCATCCTGCATGTAACGGCAAAGTTGAACGCCTTCATAGAACATTAAAAACAGCATTAAAAGCTCACAACAATCTGTCTTGGATTGACACGTTACCGACAGTACTTTTGGGTTTGCGTACTGCAATTCAAGAAGATAACAATCATTCAATTGCACAAATAGTTTACG
>BGPR01023862.1:11188-23823 GCA_013235015.1 Araneus ventricosus | reverse complement strand
GCCGGGATAATTGTGTCAACCCCCGTGGTGGTCGCAAGTTTTGCCTGTTGGTCGGCCAATTCGTTCCCCTGGATCCCTACGTGGGCTTTGACCCAGGAGAGGCGCTTTTTCCTAACGCTGGAAATAAACAGATTGATTTATACGAGGAGCAAATTCTGGGGTCTCGTCCCACTTTTTGTAGGAAAAAGACACCTCCTTTCCTCAAACATATTGGAAAATAATTATGCTCGAAACATATAGAAAAGAGAGTATTTTACCAGAATTATGTTTTAGAATATTTTGCCATGTCCATTGGATCGGGGCCAGCAGCTTTTCGACTCTTTGATGAATCTAAAACAATTTGGAGGTCAGAATGCGTCACTGTATCTATTTTTTTCCGGAAATATATATTTATGAAACCGGAAGGAAAAGGAAATTTTGAGAGAAGAAATACTCCATTATATATTCGGTCTTTTCAGCAAGCGACGCAAAGCTGTTGCCTTTATTGTTCGCCAAGATATTAAGTGCTTTCTGAAATTTATCGACTTACTTTCAATGTTCTGCCGAATTTTTCATAATAGTTAATGCAAAATTTCCTCCAATCGTCTTGCTTTGTCTCTAAAATCATCCTCTTATAAATTCTCCTTTCTTTTTTATACTTAAGCGCATTGACACTGATCGTTTAATAGGGTGCGATGGTATTTTTCAACTTTTTTTTATGTTTTTTAAAAAAAAGCAGTAACCCTATTTCTCTGAATTTTGAGGTTATTACTAAAGAATTTTAACTTGAACTTTTTGGGTTGGGGCCTTTTCTTAAAAGACTTGAAAGAACATGAAATAACGTAACTCATGAACTTCTCAATTAGATCATCTATTTCATCGATATTAGTAACTAAAGACAGTAAATTCTCAAGAAATATTAAATCTTTTTTAAAATTTTTAATAAAATTAGATTCAGCATATTTGGTTCTAAAGTAAAAATCATTTTCTAAAAAAATCTCGCTTTCGAAGCGCACAAACATGTAAACTGAAGAGCCTGCAAAACTGGTACAGGCGTGCGTTTGCAAATAACAGGGGTATTCAACCAATCATCGTAACCAGATGCCGTCGGCATCGCTTATTTAAAACAACAGATGTCTAACAAATGTATTAGATCGGTTTCTGCTACTGCAATGGCAGGTTATCAAAATTTAAGCGACTTTGAACGGGGCTTTATAATCGGCGCACGAGAGATGGGACATAGCATCTCCGAAGTAGCGATGAAATTTGGATTTTTGCGTACAACCATTTCACGAATGTACCGTGAATATCGGGTATCCGGTAAAACATCAAATTTCCGCCATCGGTGCGGCCGGAAAAAGACCTTGAAAGAACTGGACCATTGCCGTCAGACGCAAATACTTAAACGAGATAGACGTGCAATACTTCCTCAAATTGCTACGGATTTCAATGATGGGGCATCTACAAGTGTCAGAGTGCGAACTTCTTAACGGACCGTCATTAATTTGGGCTCTTACAGCCGAAGGCCCACTCGTGTACCGTTGTTGACTGCACGGTACAATGCTTTACGCCTTTCCTGGGCCCGACAACACTACCATTGGACTGCTGATGATTGGAAACACGTTGCCTGTTCTGATGAGTCTCGTTTCCAATTGTATCGGACGGATGCACGTGTACGAGTATGGAGACAACATCAATAATCCATATTGGAAAATCCATCCTGTTTGTCAACAGGGTAGTGTTCAATCTGGTGGAGCCTCTGTGATGGTATGGAACGTGTGCAGTTGCCGTGATATGTGACCTCTGATATGTCTAGAGACAACTCTGACAGGTGACAAGAACTTAGGCATCCTGTCCGATCACCTACACTCATTCATGACCATGGTGCATTCCTACGGATTTGGACAATTCCAGCATGATAATGCGACACCCCACGCGTCGAGAGTTGCTACCAAGTGGCTCCAGGAACACTCTTCTGACTTTAGACTCTTCCATTGGCCACCTAAATCCCCAGACATGAACATTATTGAAGATATCTGAGATGCCTTGCTACATGCTGTTGATAAGAGATCTCCACCACCTCGCACTTCTACGGATTTGTTGACTGCCCTGCAGGATTCATGGTGTGAATTTCCTCCAGGATACCTTCAGACATTAGTCGAGACCATGCCACATCGTTTTGCGTCACTTCTGCGTGCTCATGGGGGCCCGACACGATATTAAGCTGGTATACCAGTTTTTCTGGCTCTTCAGTGTATTTGTGATCACTGAGAAATTCTGTGTCCAAAATTTGCCACTCTTTAAATGGATGAGAAAACAATTGGAAATGAGGACTAAATCGGGGCAACCATACCGATTATTAGGAACAAAAGTTGGCCCTGAATCGATATATTCTCAAAATGAAATGTGTTCAGAGATAAAATAAAGCAATTCCCTTCCTATATAGTCCTCGCTATCATACCCCAAATATGGAATCTTGAGATAAAGTCTCTGAGGATCAAGACAATTTTGTTATTAAAACTAAAGGATTGTAGTTCATTGATATGATCATCAATATTTTCGTGTGGTCGTAGATAGACCGACATTAAATATAACGTTAAATTTTTAAAGGGAATTTCTATAATAACTGAACTTTTTGAACTATAATAAAAAGAGCTATTCATTTTTTTTTTGTTTACAGCTACTATACCGGAGTCATTAGCTGTTGAATAGTAGGTTTTGAGTTTGCCAATACTGCATTCGATCGTCATTTTGTGGTATAGGGAAGAAAATAGAACCTAGAAAGTTTTGATTAATTTCTTAACAAAGAACGCTTTTGCTGCGTTGCGGACGGGAAAATCTCTAGATGATTCGTTAATGTTTACTGTCCCTAGATTTGTTGTTCTATGACGGAACATCAGAATTAAATACTGTTAGTGACTATCGATGATTTTTTTCCGTTAAGAAGAATACAGTTATTTCGCACATACCGTCAACTGAACGTAAACTTTTCCAGCAAGTTAAGTTAACTACACAGAAAACATTAAACTGAAGGCATTGTCTAGAAAAATATTTTGAATTTCTATTGCCAGAACCATGGAATCGGAAAAATATGGCGATTGTTACACTCTCTGCATGGACGACAATTCCAGATGTATTCATAAGTTTCGAAGAACTGGCCTCATATCGATGCACAGAACAGCGTTGAAAATGGAAATCCATTAAAAACAGTGAACTCAGCTCTCCTCTTGTGAGGGTAGTGTTCCCATACCGGTATTTAAGAAAGAAAATAGATGTATTCTGGTAAGTGTAAATGATGTGTTATTGTTTGTGCAGTTTCTAGTTGTTTTCTTTGTTTGTATCTGTTTCGTACAGCTTTATCTACTAAGCAGAAAATATTTATGGCTATCACTTTTCAGTTGTGGACCATGGTGGTCTAATGTTATGGTCTAATAATCGACGCCAGAGGGTTCGTAATTCGATACTCGATTACACGAAAAAACAGCCGAGTATGTGGACATGGTCAATGTTAAATCTGACGTCGTGAGTTAAAAGTCTCTCCGCTGGTGTGGCTCGCGAGTTTTTAGAGGGTCTCCCAACGCATCTGACCTCAGTTCAAAATGACGAGGTACGCCCAAAAATAGCACTCGCATCGATTCAAAACGTGACATTAATATAACTTAGCAAAACTATCTTTTCAATTGCTAATTCTTATGAAATATATTTTGAATATTTTACTCTAAATTTACAGAAAATACACTTTAAATACTTCGTAAAGAAGTTTCTTTCAATTATAGGTATGTTTGATGATATTTAAGTTATGAAAATTTATTCGTACCTCCTTAAATATAAAAGTATTCATATAGAATATAGCAGCACAGCAGATAGGTAATTTACCTATATTTAACGCCCATATCTGTAGTTAAAATAATTAATGACTGCTAAATTAAGTTTTATAAGCTTGTTAACAATAAAGAAGACATTAAAAATCCCATATATATATAGTTATATATTTTTTAAACCATTAAAACTCAAATAACATTTTCATGATATACACCATCGTTTAAAATTAAATATAATAAACTATATAACCTAATATTATTCACACAATGAAATACTAATAGTATTAAAAACTATTACTATGAAAAAGCCAATCCAGATATGGAATTCCAGCAATCAAATGCCAATCGACCTGAGGAATCGATTATGTCACATTATTTCGAAATTTATAGGCACCAACCTACTGTGAGGGCCAATTGTTGGAAAAAGACAACAAATATAGGAGTAAATCTCCAAAATATATTAAAAAAAGAACGAGAAAATTAACTAAATGCTTACTGCTTCAAAGTCTTAGCAAAAATTGTCAGAAGCTAAATACGAATTACAGTTCCGTATTTATTGTGAAAATATTTAACTAAAATATGTTATATATACTATATTAAATCATCATTAATAATCAAACTACAGATATATATTTTTAAAAACATTATATTAACCTATTTCAATTTGATATTAACATTTAAATAATGATGTAATACCTCATATTATCATTTGCAAATTATTTCTAATAATAGTGGCGCCATCTACTAATGTTAAGATGTACAAAAACTCACTGAAATTAAAGGATATGAATATTCAAATTAAGGAATTCTAATGTACTATTCTTTTCAATGTGTTAATAATTTTTTGTTAATATAAACAAGCATGAAATTAATACGAAATCCAAATAACAGGGCATTTTCAATAAATGTATCGATATAGGATCTCTGTTTTTTACTATCTGTGATTAAAATTTTGCTTCTATGTAAATAGTTCAGGTGATGTTTCGAAAGATTTGAATACATATATTGCTAATCCAAAATGGTAGCCTATTTATATTAAACATGAAAGTGTTTCTTTTATCAAAAATTTCCGTAGTTAGGTTATTGTTAACAATTTTGATCTCAAGATCTAGAAAATCTGCAGAAGAAATACTTCATTAGTTTTAATTAAAGTTAAATACTCTGGATAAAAGAGAGTAGTTGGAGTATATCCTTCTTCTCTTGAACAAATAATGAAATCATCAATAAATCTGTACATTATACAAGAATTGGAATTAATTTCTTTTTCATAATAATGTAAGTATAAGTTAGCAAGATCATTACTTGCTGTTCCACTATGTGGAATACCTTTATTTTGTTGGTATTATACATTGTCAAAGCTAATATAATTTTCTTTTAATATAACTTCTATTAGTGTTTTATATTTTTTGAAATCAATCATTTGATATATGCTAAAATGTTCAGAAATCTCTAATAAAATTTTCATCAAATCTTTGATATCTATACTGTTGAATAAATCTTGAAAATCAATAGTATGCACAGAGTAAATAACAATATCTTCAGCATTTTTTATAATTTCAAAGCTATTATTAATAATCACCGTATTATTCTGTTCGTTTTATTTTTTAATAATCTCTTGCAAATATTTTTGTAATAATTTACCTATTTTCTTTATATAGCTATAACTACCATTCCTTACACTTCTGAATTTGATAGGGTTTTTATGAAATTTTGGTGTAAGAAAAATTTGGGGATAGTTAACTTTCTCACAATACATATTTAATCTCTTATGAAAAGCTTGAATTCTATTGACTATTTCTTTAATACTATAATTAGTTTCAATATATGCATCATTATTAAGAATATGTTCTTTTAGTATTTTACAGTAAAAATATTTACATATGATAACATAATTGTTAGGTACTTTGTTAACATATACTATAAAAAATTCCCTCTGCAGTTCCTCTATATGTGTTTTTATAGCCTTGTTTCTTGTCTCATTAGTTGTTCTAAAGTTGTATTCACACAATTCATTCATCATACACTATATATATATATATCGACAAGGGGACTTGGCTTCCTAGGAATTTCGGAAAATCCATGAAAACATCGATTTTCCAATTTTGAGTGGAAAATTATCCTTGAACCTTTGGCTTAATAATCTGAAAGTTTCAAAACAATCAGAGAAATACTCAGAGAGATATGAAGTTATTTTGTCTAAGAAGTTATCGCGTGCCACGACCAATTCCAATGTTTAAATCATGCATATTTCATGTGCAAGTTGCAAAGTCACCTAATTTTTTACATGAAAGCAAAGCAAGATAGCTGCTTTGGTATATTCTTTGTTTGTTTACTGTTTTACTGCATCAGCCTCACTACTTTCGCTTATCTTTTTGTTAGAATTTCTCACTGTCAATAAAATTTTAATAAAATGGTTTTAACTCTTTGCTGTGTAATAATAGATATTTTATAAATAGAACTACAGATTATTTATTAAATATTTTGACTGAAAAAAGTGAAAATCTTCTAATTTTTTTTCGAAATTTTCTAATTACCCTTATATATGATGATGCTCATTAATAATTATGGTAATAATACATATTAATAAAATTGATACCTTAAGACTTGCAAATGTCAGGTAATTGCTAAGAAAAATACCTTGCTTGATATAAGTTGTTTTCATTACAATTTTATTGTGTTGAAATATTTAAAGTTGTTTTTCTCAGTTTGTTACTTTCCAAAATTGTGTCTGCTACGTCTTTTTATTCTAATTACTTGAAAATTTTCCTCTTCACTCACAAATGCATGCTTAATAGAATTAGGGACGGATTTGTGAAAACTTTTAATAGAATTTTTTTAAAAAATGTACGAAATGAAAAATTCTGCTATATTCCAAAATTTTGAACATTTGTTTACTCAGAAACTTATGTAGATGTTAAAAATCCGATCCTTATTTCTGTTAAGTACATTTAAAGGTCCCCTTTAAAAAATGCATTGAAAAAATATTAAAAATTGTATTCAAAAAAGAATTTTAAATATGTCTTATTTTTTTAAAAATATTTTAAATTTTTTAATTTGTAACTTTTGGAAACGAAAAATATTTTAGAAATTTAAGTTTCTGCGTAGTTTACATCTATCTACCTCAAAATTAAATAAATTTGATCAAAATTGTGGAATAAAAAGTTTGGTATGAGAAATCCCCTTAACGTGTTAAGCTCCCACAGGTCGCCACTAAGATGACGTCTTATCAGATAAACAAGGCTTCTAAAACTTGGAGTCTCGGCTGTTTTTAAATCAGAAAATGATACAGAGTCAGTACCCCAAAGTTCACAATTTCTGCCAGAACTGATATGTTCTTTGGATTTTTTGAGATAACCGACCGCACTTTCTTCCTAAACTAACATTTGATGATTTGATTTTTTGGGGCAGGTTTTCACTTTCAATTTATGAAGATTACTAGTAATAACTGCGTTTCGGGCTATTCCTCTTGTTGAAACCAATGGTCTTATTCATTCAAACAGTCCAATTTTGGAAACTCTTCGTGATCCAATCTAAGCAACTTTTAAGGGAACATACGATTCTTAAACCTCCGCAAAATGGGGAAAAATCTGTCAAATTCGATACATTATATCTCTAAAACAAACCATTTCACAAACTAACTTTTTTTGAAGAAAAATATCTGTTTCTTCTGTTATTGTACACACATTTTCAAATGTTAATATTGATACGTATTTATTTGAGAGAGTAATAAATATGGGTATAATTTTTGGTGAAAAAATGAGATAGTCAATAAAATATTGGTTTAAACACAATATTTTGGGTATCTAAGTAATGCAAATAGTCTGTTTAAGAAATTGAACCACAATGTATTTGCATTTAAATTTTATTTCTATTTTATATACCAATTTAGATAAAATGCTAAAAATTGTTAAAATTTTAACTGTTCTACCCCCAACAAAATTTCTGTAGAGAGAAAATGTAAAAAAATTGAGGTTCAATTTGTAGAACTTAGCATAATATATATTCAATAAACATTTTGTGTAAAAATATTCAGTAGTTCTTGAGACATCATGCTCGAAATATAAAAAAAACACATTTTGAGATATAGCGCTTTAAAGATAATTTTTACTGTAACTAAAAATATTTTATATTCTAGTGCATTTAAAGAATTTAAATTTGTGTCTAATGCTATAGTATACATTTCATTAAAATTTCTCATGAATACAATCATAAAAGTTTTAGTATTGAAGGACAATTGAACACACGATGACGAAAACATTGATATGCTGAAACACTTTTTCAAGGCCCCCCCCCCCCCACAAAATTTCTGCAGACAGAAAATGGAAACAATTCTGGTTCAATTTGTAGCACATAGCATAATATACATTCACTAAAAATTTTATGTAAAAATATTGACTAGTTTTTCAGATATCTTGCGCGTTATATCAAAAAAAGACATATAGTTCGTAATATCAAATAGAAACATTTCGAGATATAGCGCTTCAAAGATATTTTTTACAGGAACTTAAAATATTTTATATTATAGTATATTTAAAGTTGTGTCTTATGCTATAGTATACATTTCACTAAAATTTCTCAAGAATACAATCATAAAATTTTTTGTATTGAAGGAAAATGGAAAATATATTCACGATAAAAAACATTTCTCTCGAAAACCACTTCTTCATAAATTATACAAATATAATAAAGCATTTTTGGTTTAAAAATGTTAAAATAGTAACTTACCAAAGTCTAAAATCCACCTGCCTCGTATGTAAATCCTTCCTTTTTACTCAATTTTGATTCAATGAGAGCTTTCGCTCTCCTCCTTTCTCTCCTTTTTTCGATGGTATTTTGTTGGGCTCTTCTCAGATGTCGCCTTTATTATGAGAACTGATAGCATTATTACTAATGCACAATTCAAGTTCTTTCATGATATTCAGTCTGCCCAATCGTCCCTCATTAAAACGTACAACTGATTCGTAGACAGCAATTTCTGCAATTCTACGACCGCTGCCCGATATCTTAGGGCAAATCTGCCAAATCACTGAGTTTAGAGATTCATTTGTATTTTGAGTATAGGCTAAAAGGCAGCGGTTTAGTAACTCAGGATGGGATAAAGAATTAAAGATTGGCTTTATCGCATCCATAGCAGCCGGAGGCAAACTATTTTTCTGACGAAAGATTTTAGCAGTTCCCTTTGAAACTGCTTGGCTGTACTTACACCACGGTGTTTCACCAGCTGGGCAGAAGCTATGCAGAGGTTCGTTATCTGTTGATCTCGTGTGAAAATATATGGCCCATACAGCATTCCAAGTGTCTTTGACAGAATTGAAATGCTGTCGAATAGCATTGCCAAAGAAAATAGATAATTGATCAATTATATTATCCGTTAGACGTCCTTTCCCTGAAATTGTTTTATTATCGAAAAGTTTTTTGAGCCATATTTTTATTTTAATTTTCGGAGACGAGAGCCCATTCGTTTTTGGACAAGTCCAACACATTCTACTTTTGAAAGAGGTACATTTTCACCATATGGATGACATGCCGAGATTGACAAAAATGTGTTTGAGTCACCGTCACCAATGTAGTTCAGATAACGGACACCTCTTTCACTTTCAGAACGTTGGAACAGTTTTACCATTCCATCTTACCTGATGAACCAATATGGGTTTTCCTACACATTTGGCAGTGTCTGGCGTGCCATTTCTTAAACGCACTATCAACACGCGGACCTTTCCACCGACCACAACCTTTGCAGGCTTTCGACAGAACCTCCACATCTATGACCTTCCCAGTGTCTGCGCCTATTACGGTGCAAACACCTATTTGGGAAGTGTGGCCTCTGGTCTTCCTAAAGCCCTGAATACGTCTCTTAAGTAGCGACACGTTCAATCGTCCGCCATTTTGGGGGTAACAGCCACTCTCTCCCTAAGTCTGCTATTGAGAAATACGGAGTTTCGTTCGTTGAATGTGGATTTTTATTAATAAATGTTTACAGATTCCCAAATATAACTTAAATACCTAATGATATACATATAAAAAATCATTTTACCTTAAATAATAATTTATTTTTATATTAAAACATATACTATACTAAATGCGTGTTTTGAAATAATTCGCGATCATTTTGAAGAATAACTTTATTCAATTTTTTTTGCTAAGACTTTCTAAGTTGTAAATTACTCCAAACCAAGGTTGATAAAAAATCATGATTTTTTAAAAAATAAAAAAAATTGGATTTTTTTTTATTTTAATCAAATTTTTTTTAATTTAAATTTATTTAAGTATAGTATTTAATACAAACATATATGTTAACTTAAACTGTTCAAGTTAGAGATCCAAATTAATTAATACATGCAAATTCTTTTTACATATAATTAAAAATATATATAATTACAGATATATATATGAATAATTCATAAATCAGTAGAAAATAATTACTTACAATAGGATTTTCTGCTTGTTTTAATACTTACTTTTCAATTATCTATATCATAATTTAAATAAAGGATGCTTACTGTTATTTAGAGATTTTACTCCTTAAACCACAGTGCAGAATTATGTATTTATTAGACTACTCAATTATATATACTCACATTTAAATTTTTTAATAGTAGGCCTTGAATTCATGGCTTTATATAAAATCATTTATTTTATCTCTGAAGCGGCAATTCTCATGCCAATGCTCTTGCTATAACAATTTTTTTTACCTTCCTTAGCTCTAAAGATCGATTTTTCTTTTTCATTAAAAAGTGCATTCTGTGAGTGACAAAAATATTAACAAGTTTAACCACCAAATTACAGCACTGAGGAAACTGTTTAAAATGTTCCATAGAAGAACTTAAAAATAATGACTTCAATTGCTTTAAGTATTCCAAGTATAATGTTAAAAGCGTGATGCACACATTCAAGCGAAAACCCAAGATGGCGGCTGTTTACCCATGTGACTGGCAACTTCCAATCAAAATCGAAAGCGGCACGAAGTCGATGGGGAAAAGAGTGTCGCTACTTAAGAGACGTATTCAGGGCTTTAGGTCTTCCAAGTTCCGTCACCACTCACAGTTATGTCGGTACTGTCTACAGCCGCAATCTCTTCGTCAGTGGCTTTCTTCAGGCTTTCAATTGCAACATTCATTGATGCGGCATTTACTCTTCTGCAAATTTGTTCATACGAATTTTTCGAAACAGGTGGATTTAAGTCCATAACGCCACAAAATGTTTTCATGCCTTCTAAACCTTGACCAACACTACGCATGGCGTAGGTGATCCTTCGGTTTATTTCCGGATTGTTTTTTGGGCCCAATAATTTAGAATTGAATGAATCTTGCATGAATGGCACTCAATTGGCATGAGTGAAGAGAGTCCAGCCACTCTCTTATCACTTATACTTACCCTGCCTGTACAAACTTTGCAGCAGAAATTGCCTTCTAAAAATGAAAACAAAAATGCTTTATCAAAAATAATGTTGCCCGCAAATGTATTGGTAAAAGGCACAGATGAGGATTTCAAATCCAATTTTCTTCGAGAAACACTTATTTGTACCGGTTCTGACGTTGATGATATTCCTTTTGTAGACACATCCCAGCTAAAAATGAACTGTAGTTTTTCTGCAGAAGTGAAGTATTTTTTAAGTTTTTTTGCAGTCAACTGTAGATTTTCTGTAGTGCAATCTTGACTATAAAAATACTTCAGTTAATTTGCAGCTAATGTGATGTAATTTTGAAGTAATTTATTCCAAAAATACCATGAGATATTATCTGCAAAAATACTGTAGTTTGTGTGCAGTAATTTTACAATGATAAATTCCAAAAATAATGAGACTTTAAATCTGTAGTAATACTGCAGTAAATTTAAAGTTATTTTATAGCCATTAATTCAGAAGTACATTTTCTGAAGTATCTACAGAATAACTGCAGTAACTGTGAGGTAATTTTACAGGACTTATTTTATAGGAAGCTTGTGTGATATTTTCTGTAGTTTATTTGCAGTTTTAAAAAGTGATGTTAAAGATTTCATTTTTTGGTATTGTTGCATGACCCACTATTTTTCTCACTAAACTATAATTAATACTATTTTCAAGACTTAATTTAAGCACATGGGAAAGCCCCCCCCAAACAAATATTGAAAGCAAGTAAATTTTAAAATTCAATACAAATACACATTTTAAAATCAATCAACATTGTTTATTGTTAATAAAATCTCAGACCTAACTTTATTACTGGCTGAACATGTAAAAAACAAACCCACTCATAAATATATATTAAGAGAGATCTAAATTAATTATAACAGCTAAATATGCTGCCCAATATAGAAAATCATGTTAGCAATAATTCAAAATACCAGGTTGTATAACGGGTGATTCAGATGAGATGCTTGAAATAAAAAAAAAATGTATATTTTTTTGGGATTTAACCAATAAAACTCTTATGGTTTAGCAATCTATTTTCTTTATTAAAACAGACTGAAAGTACAAGTAATTGATCGAGCACAGCCAAACCATAGGACAAGACAGCAAGGCACATGGCCTTGGGTAAAATTCTGAGAGGTGCCAAAAACAAAACAAAATAATTGCACTTATCTTTCAAACCACTATAAAATGGAAAGACACATGAATTCAATTCCTAACTGTGGCAAGCTAAAATCCATCAAAACTTACCTGCAATCTCCAATAGCTCAAGATTAGTTAACATCTTTGGCAATTAAATCTATAGAAAATGAACTTATGCCTTATGAACTTAAAACCCCATAAAGCAGCTTGCGTTACAAAAAGCCAGGGGAGCAAAGAAATTTTTGCAATACTTTGAATCTCATTATCATCCAAGTAACTTGTCTGTTTTACAAGACAGGGTCTGT
>BGPR01023861.1:0-23824 GCA_013235015.1 Araneus ventricosus | reverse complement strand
CTTAACATTATTGATAAAAACTTCTTTGCATAGACGGAAGGTTGGAGTGGGGGTTTTGAAAGTAGGGGATACGCGAAAATAAAAAAGACTGATCAAGGGGTATGCGAGGGAAAAAAGGTTTGGAACCCCTGCTGTATATAATCATCACAACTTTCTTAGTTAAATATGAAGTTAACTGGTCGAAAGTAAGCACTAAAACATAAAAATTTCATCATAACAACTAGAAAAAAGTTAAAAATACCTTCATTATGAAATCCTGGGCAAATTCAGAAACACGACTAGGAAAGTGGACATCTACTTTTCGGATCTTTTTATAGGTCTCAGAGGTTGAATCCGATTCAAACGGAGGTTTTCCCACTAAAAATTCATAACATAGAACACCAAGGCACCACAGATCTACAGTAGAGTCATAAACTTTATTATCCAACATTTCTGGTGGCAAATAATCCAGAGTACCACACATGGTCTTGCGTTTCAGTGAAGGTGCATGGACAGACCAACCAAAGTCAGCAATTTTTATGTCACCAGTTAAACTCAGCAATAAGTTTTCAGGCTTGATGTCTCTATGAATAACTTTCTTGGAATGACAGTAAATGAATGCATTGGCTAATTGAGCCATGTACTGAAATCAAACAGAAACATTAAATGTTATTCAAAGAAGAAATAATGTAAAACTTCTATTAAACATCACCAGAGTTCCCACTCTCATCAGGGGTCAATCCAGGTATTTTTTAGGGGCCCATTTTTGTGAAAATATATATATATATATATTTTCTGAAAATTTTTTTTATCATGTTAAACCTTAAGTTTTAGCAACGAATTTGAATTTTGTGAAGGGGCCACAAAATGGCCCAATTTTCGCCTGGATCAACCCATGCTTATCGAGGGGGAAAAAAAAAAATTCAAGGACCATAAAATTACATATATTAGACATAAAAATGCAAACGATCGATTTAAATCAAATTAATCATTTATATTTTTCAAATAAAACATTTGATACATATCTACAATACTAACGATAAAACTTTGTACCAAATTTTATCCATTTTTTGAAAACATATTTTATTGCAGAGAAAATCAATTACTCAGTTATTGGTATTTTAAAAAAAAGTTCTGTTCAAATATATAAATTACTTTCAAAATACATTAGAATAATTGCAGAACTATTTTACTCAATCCCCTCTGTAGCTTTTACTGTATTGTCAAATTAAGCTCTCTTTGAACATACAAAGAGAAAAGATTGGCGATTGACAACATTTCCCATACTAACACCCTTTTTTTCTGACGGTGGAATTCTCTAGGCAAAATCAAGTCACAAACTGGTTTTCTCTTCTCTACCAAAAAATATTGGATGGACATTTTGCTCTATTTTTCAAGTACTTTTTAAGGACCCAACAAAAAATCAAGTACTTTTCTAAAGCCCCGAGTAAGGCAAACAAAATTCAAGGAGATTTCAAGGACCGTGGGAACCACGATCACCATCCGGACCAGGGCTGTGATGGATAACAGAAATCTCTTAAAATATATGTACGATAACATGATTTCACTGCTGGCTTGGGACAAAAATGAAAAATCCATTAAAAGCAGGGTTGGGTTTTTACCAGGACATGGTAAAAACCTGGCAAATACTATTAGCCCCTGTTCATTTATTGGAAGGTAGTGGTTTCTTATTTATAACCGCTAAGCATATATACTATTTCTATATTAGAGTTAATATTAGGCATCATTAAATAGTACATTTATACATATATAAGAAAGTAACCATTGGACAAATGATATGATGTAAGCTATCTCCTCCAGGTTAATTTTAAAAGTGTACTTTTTTGCAGAACACAGGGGCAAGATTTGAACTATTAAAATCTTAGGAAACTGATAAATGTATTAGATTTTCAATATGAACCAATAACTATTACAGGGTGGCTACAGAAACTGTGAAAAAATTTTCTCTGATTTAATTATATTAGTTTCCTAGCTTTCTCCCTACTCAGAATCAGTGTATGTGTACAATATACATTATTAAAAACATTTTTAAAATTTATTTATTATGAAAAAATTTTTTTAAAGAAATTTAATTTTTAAAAATGGAATAAACACCCTAAAAAAATCTATTAAAACGGTATATTACATTTCTTATATGTAAAAAATACTAGAAATTTTAAAATACTTTGCTTCTAAAACTGCATAAGAATTCTAAGAAACATTAAAACTACTCTTTCCAACACAAGTTAATTTATAATAACATTAAAGGTTATTCTGATCTTTACTCAAAACTTTAAAACAGTTCAATAACTAATTAGTGCTCTTTGCATGAGTATCAGAATAACATGTTGCAGCATAAAAATAAAAATAGTATAATTATACGTACCTAATAATATATATTTTAGCAAAGATTTAAACAAGAGAAACTGCCAAAATATTACTTCAAATCTTTATAAAGAATAATATAATAATAATAACAAATCATAAGAAATTAATTGCTCTAATCAAAAACTTATGCTTTTATAAATGAATATAAGTTTTTTTAAAATTCCATTTATTATTACAAATAATGCTAGACATAAGATACTAATTTAGAGATAATAACTCAACTAACTATTAATTTCCCCTGATTTTCAGATATTTTTATGAATTTCCCTGATTTTTCCAGATCAATAAAATTCCCCGACTTTTCCCTGATTTCCAGGTTCTGTCACTACCCTGTATTAATTTAATTTTAAAATTATTTACATAAGTTACATTACACATGCATTAAATCAATGTATAGGGTCAGGTGGGGTAAAGTGGTCATACATCAAATAAAATGCTATAACTTTGTAATGAATATTGGTATGAATGTAATTTTTTTAAATTTTAGCTTTAAATAGTTAAGAACTAAGTTCAACATACAAAATTATACTAATTACAACAATTTAGTAGGAGAAAACACCAATTTTATTTGTTTATGTAGCAGTTTGAAGTTGGAATACCTAATTTAACTTCTCTCCTACATTTTGTTTAATTAAGTTTTCATTAGACTGACTCTGCAGAAAGCTTCATACAGATCTCAAGAATACTTCCTCATTAACAGATAAGCTGTATTAATTACAGATATTATTTTATAGTAATTTAGGTAAGATGGGGTAAAGTAGTCATAGGGATAGGCTTAACATGTATCACTGTTTTAAAACTACAGAAGCTTAATTTGTTAGACAGATGTTAGTTAAATATTAATTTAAGATGTATTAAATATTATAATTAAAGATATGAAACTGGGTAACCCCAATTTTTGTACCAAAATCACCGCATAACACATATAAGAAATCTGCCAATTGTAGAAAAGGGATGTACTTATTAGTGCACCAGCAAATGATTTCATGCTACCTTTTATTATGTACAAAAGAAGCTCATTTATATCAGCAATAGACTAAAAGTAGTGCTAAAATAGACTAAAGGTAAAGGCTTATCTAATTTTCTTTAGATTTGCAAAAACCTGTTCTTTTAAATTATGATGGGCACGGAAGATACATGATTTATGGAACAGTAAAAAAGGCCGTGTGCTAATTGCACCATAAATTTGCATAATTGCACTCTAAAAGATTTGACATGAGCTGTACATACAACTCAATAACCACCTGTTTCAGCTATACATAAAGTGGCCATATAGGGTTCAAGAGAAAAAAGAAAATAAGTTCAAAAGCAATAATGAAGGTTTGACTGAAGAAAATTAGTAATAAAACTACAAAAAGAAAGATGCAAGAAAAGTTTAAAAATGCAAAGAAAAACTTGATAAAAAGTAGAAAATGTTTTTTATTTAGTCAAGTGAATCCACAACTGCATATAATCAATTATCACAGTATTTCTGAGGGATGTTGGCAAAATATGAGGAGGAGGGAGGAATCATTCAAAGAGCTTATTGGACAGGTTTTTGATAAAACAGGAGATTTTTCTGTCAATAAAATATCTAAAACTTGAAACTATTACACCTTTCCTGAAATTCTTAATATTGTTGGAATTGAAACATCAGATATCCTTATAATTCTTGATGACTCAACTTTTGGTCCTAGATTATTAAAAATGTATAATTTGATCAAATAAGTTGATCTTCTTTTAAAGTTGAAACTATATTGAGTTTTGTTAAATATTTAAAAAAAAAAAACTTTGCATACTTGTAAAACGTTTTAATGCTTATTTTTTAACTTTGACCACTTTACCCCCATGTACTACTCATTTTACCCCACCCACGGGGTAAAGTGGTCATAAAAACATGACAAAAAGAAGTTGTCATAAAATTGTTTAAATAAATTATTTTTTCCCAAATTTTAATGCAATGATGCTTCAGTAATGTAATGTAAAATAATAACCAAAAAATGTTAAGTATTTTAACAAATTCCCAACAACAAATTAACAAAATAAGAATTAAAATGTGGATTTTATGACCACTTTACCCCACCTGACCCTACACAACTTTATGTATATATATATACCTTGATTTTAATTGCTTAAAATGTAGTTTAAATCCTAGAATTTTTATTTTTTAATAAATTAGTTTTTAGCATGCTTATTTTCAACTTTATCTCTGAAATATTTCTCAATCAATGCTCCTGATGTTTCTAAGTGTTTAGGTCCTTCAGAAAATTTAATTTATTTCATACCCTTCATCCTCTATGTATGAGTGACTTTCTATGCTACTTATCCTAAATTATCAGGAATGTAATCTGTCTTAAAATGTACTTGCATGAACATGAAACATTTGATCAAAATTTTACCGTGATTTCTTGATTAGAACTATATAATACTTGTTCTAAAACCTGCTCACAATTTTAAAAAGATATTTTAAAGTAGCTTTACAATCTAACTTATTAAATTTTTAAAACAGCCTGCATATGCAATACCATTAAAAGATTGTTTGGTATGTTTCATAATGTTACTTAATAAGGTTAAACTTCATTACAAAACAATCAAAATCATAGAATAATCAAATCATATAATGATAAAATAATCAATCAAGTTGAAGCAGAAAAATTTAATTTAAATGTTTAAAAAAAGGATTTAATCATATATATATTATTTTGTTCTAAATGTAGACCAAACATAGAAAAAAAGAGAGAGAATTTCTCCAACATTTTCCCTGTTACATATGTTATTGTTTTGCCATTTATTCAATAAAATTAAAATAGAAAAAAAAATAATTGCACTTATTTCACTTTGTATTATCTTTTGTGATTATCAAGTCATAAGATCAAACTAATGACAATATATTAATGCACAAATGTTTTTATTTTGACCAAAATTTAGGTAAATATTTCCATTTATACATCAGTATATGATAAACATTATTAAAAAATATCTATGCCAAACATTTTTAGAACATTAGTTCTTAAAATGATCATCTTAATATAAATAAAAGTCATTGTGGGTATGTGGGTGGGTATGTATGTGGCTATGTTCCACATCTCCTCCTAAACCAATGGACGGTTTTCAACCAAATTTTGTACACTTATTATTTAAGAGAAGGGGAAGACACTTATGAACTTTTCCAAGTCCCAAAGTTAATTAAACAGTCAGTTAATTAGAAAATAACCGAAATCGTTTTTCCGCCGTAACTTCGGAGCAAACTGTCCGACAAAAAATATTTTTATACCATCTTAAAGTTCAAATTTTTACCTTTTCAATGATACTAATTTTATTTCTCTGACATTTTCCCTTCGATTGTTATTAATTTTTAAAAGTTCCAAAACTTTAAAATGCGTGCAGACGATTTTGAAATAACGAATATTTATAGCTACTCCGTTGCTAGGCAACGGTTAGACTTTGAACTAATTCACCTTTATTTCCAGCTTGGCGCTTGATACAGTTGCCAAATAGATTTGGCGATTGCTTAAATCGGAAGGTTACCGGAAAACGGTCTATGAATCCAAAATAAACAAACCAGGATCGTCCATTGACGTATATGATATGGTTGTCAGAGTTTTTATAATAGGAAGGTATATTTTGTCTTATGTATTCTTTTAAACAGTAGAAGCAGATGACATATAGCATGGTGGATGATATATTCCAAAGAGCAGATGATACCATTGAGTACAATGATGTAATTTACAGTAACAGAGAATTAAATTAGTCGTCCAATTATGTATTATCAACCGTCAGAACTTTTGACTTCCCCTTTCTATATATAACGAAACATTTACATTCGTAAATTTAAAAAAAGTAGCAATTCAAATTCTTCGCGCACGAAGTCGCGGGTAACAGCTAGTATATACTAAAGGCTTATAAGAATATTATAACAGTATTCATGCTTATAATACTGCCTTAAATTTATGCTTTTTTTAAAGACAAACGTTTGCAGAAATGGCAAAAATAAATTATTTTTATTTTATTTATTTATTAAGAATTTATTTTTTGAAGGTGGTAAAAACCATGGGAAGAGCATCCCCCCCCGGGAGGGTAGAAAAACCGGGGGAAAAACATGTTCTTTAAACACGGTAAAAACCATGGGAAAAATAGGGTTTTACCAAGGCGGTAAAAACCATTACACGGTAAATACAGTGCCAACCCTGATTAAAAGTGAATGATTCATACGTATTGCATTTAATTTTACAAGACGATCAATATAAACTTCAACAGGATGGCTAGAGAAACTGTGAAAATAATTTCCCTAACTAAACTTAAAACATTTCCTTGATTTACAGCTACTAATTATATTAGCTTCCTGGCTTTCTCCCTGCTCAGAATCACTATATGTCTACAATATGCATTATTAAAAACACCTTTACCAGTTATTAAATATGAAAAAAATTATTTTTTTTTTATGAAATTTAATTTTAGAAAAATGGAATTAACATCCTAAAAAAATCTATTAAAACAGTACATTACAATTCTTATGAGTAAAAAATACTGGAAATTTTAAACAAAATACTTTGCTTCTAAAACTGCATAAGAATTCTAAGAAACATTGAAACTACTCTTTGCAACACAAGTTAAATTATGTTAACAATAAAGGTTATTATGATCTTTGCATGGGTACCAAAATAACATATTGCAGCATCAATATAAAAATAGTATTATTATACGTATCTAAATAATATATATTTTAGCAAAGATTTAAACAAGAGAAACTGCAAAAATATTACTTCAAATCTTTATTCTTTAACAAGTCATAAGAAATTAATTGCTACAATCAAAAAGTTATGCTTTTATAAATGAATATAAGTTGCTTTTAAAATTCCATTTATTATTACAAATAATGTTAGACATGAGATACTAATTTATAGACAATACTTAAAGTAACAAATAACTATTAATTTTCCGTGATTTTTAGATATTTTTACGAATTTCTCCGACTTTTCCAGGTTGATAAAATTCCCTGATTTCCTCATACTGTCACCACCCTGTTCAATATAAGAGTAGGAATGTGTAGAAATGTAAATTAAATATAATTTAGACAATGATGGATAACAGAAACCAACGGTTAAACAAGTGATTGTTAATCAAAGTTTTTCTGTATTTAAAGAAATAGAAATATTTAAAATAATATTAAGCATTATAAGATACACAGTAACATGTTAAAAACTTGTTACTATATAATATACTCCAAGTGAATATTACACAGTTAAAGTTTTGTGAAAGAACTCTTATTAAGTGAACCCAGTTCGATACAATTCAGCAACATCCCATGTTTGTTACCAACATATAGCTTAAAAAAACCTCACTGACATTACAACTGAAAGAAGTTAAATAATTAGCAGTGTTTTTGAAGATGCAGCAGCCACACAAAGGAAAAATTTTGATAACTCAAACATTTTATTATTATATATTGTTTAATGACATTTAGAGAGATTGTATCTTCCTTTATATTTATTGTTGCAAATTTCAGGGGTTTGTGTAGAGTGAATGAAAAAATCACCACTTTTGACAAAATTTATTTCAATTTTCAACAAGAATTATCCAGAAGAAATCTTACTCTTCTACTGACATGCTGCGAGAGATAAGACTCCAAAACTTCCAGCAGTAAAAGCTAATTTTCACAGTATGATGTACAACTCTTACTAACAATCAGTTGAGAGTTTACCTCAAACTGATACTGCTTGTCTAGTACTCAAATGAGAATCATATTTTTTTGTGGCTTTTCCCATCCACCTTATAGACCAGACATGGGGAATTTTTTCGCACCGAAATGTCACATTAAATTTCTGGAGTTGGGCAAAAGGCTGCACAAGCACAATCTTAATCATTATTATTCTGTAATTATTATTAAATTATATACAATTATATATATCAATGCATATTGTAAATAACTTGTAAGGCCGTTTGTGAAACTCAATAAGGCTACACACGGCCTTAAGGCTGCAGGTTCCCACCCCTGTTATATATTCTTCAAGTGTGAAAAATCCCAAACTTTCTTGAAACCAATGCTGCCAATATTCTGCAAAATTTGACGACTTTCTCAATAAAAACCCATAGTAAAGAAGGAGTTCGATCCAGCTACATTCTCTATCTTAATCAGCCACCAAGCATATCTTGACATATTCGCACAAATTTAAACAAATCACATACCACTGGCCAAAATGTTGACCATTAACCCTCTGAGCACCCAATTATTTTGAACTTTTAGCTGTCGGGTTCGAAAACTTAGCTTAATTAAAGAGAATGAACTACTCTTGTTTTGTATTTAATTATATCTCTGAAATTTTCAGAATACTTTATCCAATATTTTTTAAGAAAACATACGTATAAATACGAGCTATCTGCTTTTGAACTGAACCTGAAGAACGTAAAAAGCCGTTTGTGCCGCTCAGAGGGTTAAACATGACCATAATGTTACAAAATTTATAACATTATGAACAAGTTTTTACACTAGTCAAAGATAAATTAAAAACATTTATAAAAATATGATGCATTTCTTTTATTCATATGAAGATAAATAAACATGGACAAGTTTTCAAAAAATATGACAACACTTAAATTCCTGTGCAAAATGTCTATTCTATAAATTGAAAGCTGCAGAGCAAAACTTTGATCACAGATTCAGAATCTAAAATAACATTTTTTTTTTTTAAATTACCGAGACTTTAATAAAGGATTGTCAAAAATACCTCAATGGAATAAATTCTTCATACAGTGATCATCTCCCTTACAATGAATAATTTCAAGAAGAAATTGGGTTTATGTGTAGATGTGGGGATGCAAAATGAAGACTCAATAATTTCTCTCTAACTTTTTATTTCAACTGACTTCTATTTAAAACGTTTCATTCTAAATTTTTATATAACTATTTTTTAATTGCCATGCTCAGCAAGGTAAATTTAAAGAAAGACAAAAAGAAATATAAAATTGTCTGCAAATGATGCTAAATTATATTTAATTAAAACAAAGATTATAATACATGTAGAGATGGCTTAATAAAATCGTCTACCAGAAAAAAAAGCAAAAGAGGATAAATTAAATTAAGAATGAAATTATATAAAAATGGTTATTAAAAAGCAAAATATATGAGCCACTACAGTACATATTTTTAATGAATTCAAAAAGTTTCAATGTGGAAATGCGAATAAAAAGCTTACTGTGGCAGCGGTTTTCTCATCAAAGTACTGGTGCTTTTGGAGAGTTCTGTACAGCTCTCCACGAGCAGCAAATTCGAGAATAAGATAGATCTTGGTGTCATCCCAAAAGTAGCCATACATGCGCAAAATATTAGGATGTCTAAAAATATAAATAAAGAATCACAACAAAAATACTTCACATATTTAAAATTTTTCAAATTTAAATAAAGTATTAAATTAACAAAAGGAAAGTTTCAAAGTAAGAAAAAAAAATCAAAAATTAAGATAATAAAATTTGATTTCCTACAATGCAATTATATAGAAGTTTTGGCCAGCACAGAATGAGCAAAACAAGTTAAATAATAATAATAAATATTGTTTAACAATTTCTATACGGGACCGTCCCATCAAGCAAAAGATGATAGTTGTCCGGGGAATGTCACTCTGAAATTTCCACCCCCTTTCATTAAGTGTGATTGATTTCACACCCGCGGCGCATGCTTTCTTTGTTAGAGTGGCTCGCCCAGATGTGTTTGGGGAAGAGGGGTGTTTTCTTACAATTCGGACAATGCCAGCTGTCATTGTGGTTTTTGAGGGGGAAAGTGAATTTCCCTTATCTTTGATAGAGAAGCTCGGATGTTCCCATATTTTGTGGTCCATCTATTCCATTTGCCTTAGGAATCAGAGGGTTAATAAGTGTTCAGCAATAACCTGAATATTTTAGAAATATTTTGAAATGTATAGGGGAGAGGGAGCAATGAATTTAATTGTTCTTTGTTATGGCAACTATGCAACTTTAACTTGGGAAGTGATTGAATAAGACAAATACACAGAAAACTTAATTGCAAAGAAAGCATTCTAACTGCAGTTACCTATATAGAAAGCCTAACTGTCCAAGATCATATTATTCCCAAACATACAAGTAAAACACCGTCCTACATCGCATCTTATAGGAAACTGTGTTTACTACATTCAAAGACAAACACAAAAACCTTTACACTCAGCCTGACTATGGTAAAAAAAAAAAAAAAAATTGTTGAACCCATTTACTCTAAAATAATGCTAGTTGGAAATATCAATGAAATTTGAACCTGTAACTAAAGTATAAAACAATTTTAAAATCAAAACATTTGCACAAGTTCTTCATCCACTTCCAAGAGATATAATGCCAATACAGGAGTGGCTACAGAAACTGTGAAATAAATTTCCCCGATTTTCCTGATTTACGGCTACTAATTATATTAGTTTCCTGGCTTTCTCCCTACTCAGAATCACTGTATGCGTACAATATACATTATTAAAAACACTTTTACCAGTTATTTAAAATAAAAAAAAAATATGAAATTTAATTTTTAAAAATGGAATGAACATCCTAAAAAAATCTATTAAAACAGTATATTACATTTCTTATATGTAAAAAATACTGGAAATTTTAAACAAAATACTTTGCTTCTAAAACTGCATAAGAATTCTAAGAAACATTAAAACTACTCTTTGCAACACAAGTTAATTTATAATAACATTAAAGGTTATTCTGATCTTTACTCAAAACTTTAAAACAGTTCAATAACTAATTAGTGCTCTTTGCATGAGTATCAGAATAACATGTTGCAGCATAAAAATAAAAATAGTATAATTATACGTACCTAATAATATATATTTTAGCAAAGATTTAAACAAAAGAGAAACTGCCAAAATATTACTTCAAATCTTTATTCTTTAACAAATCATAAGAAATTAATTGCTCTAATCAAAAACTTATGCTTTTATAAATGAATATAAGTTTTTTTAAATTACATTTATTATTACAAATATAGCTAGACATAAGATACTAATTTATAGATAATAACTCAAGTAACAAAATAACTATTAATTTCCCCCGATTTTTAGATATTTTTTACTAATTTCACCGACTTTTCCTGATTGATAAAATTCCCTGACTTGTTCTGTTGCCACCCTGCAGCAATAAGTAAGGTCACCAACAGCCCTTCTTTTGTATGTTCTGTCCTCCCTTGAAATATACAATACGATATTTTTACGATTTATACAATCTTTAATTTATTTACGTTCTTTTTATTGGAAAAAAGTTGGTCACCTTACAATATGAGAATGCTTGAACTTCAACAAACATGGAAATAACAACAAACATATGTATCAGACTAACACAAACAAATGATTTTCAGGAAAATCCAACTCGGAGCACTTACTTTCACTGTTGCTCCCCAAGCATAGAGACAATCTAAGTTTTAAATTTTTTGAAAGACATAAGGTGGCAAATCAAAATACAGATAATTCATGATAAAACTGCTTAATATGTTTAGAAGTGCAATAAATATGAAAAAATTACACTGCTTTTCATATGTGAACTTTTCTACAGTTGAGCCTTATAAGCATGTTGAGTTCGCTCAAGTTACCAGAAAAGCATAGTAGATTTGATGAAATTGAAATGCCACTTCTAAAATTAAATATTTTTTCAGTAATACATGCTATTTATCAATTTAACTAAAAAAGTAAATGATTAGAGAGTAAATAGAAGGCAGGATGAATTCTATGTTTCCTCGTAATTATTATGAATTGTGTGGGAAAAAAATAAATATATAAGCATAGAAGCTATCAGTTTATCTAAGCAAACTGAAAAAGACCTAACCCTACTTTATAAATTAATGCAACATGCATAAAACACTTTTGTCTCTCAAATGACAAGTATTTTTGACTGACAGGACAGAGAATTTAATAAATACATTTAGAAAATACAGTTATTAATTTCTTCAGAAAATAGGTAAAAAGGATAAAGAAAAAGAAAAAAAAAATGTTTAGCAAGTTATTTATGTTTGGAATTTTTTTTATTACTAATTTTGAATTCCCTGAAAATTGTTTCTGGTTTAAACTTATGGACCAAAATAAAAATCCATTTATTTATTGAATACATGTCTTGCATCTAGTTGCTGATGAATGTGTCTTTACAAAATACAACTTGAATTCTAAATAATTTTAGTGACTTAAGAAAGGAAAATACAAAAAATACCTCAAATGTGTTTGAATTTCAATTTCTCGTCGTATCTGATGTTCTACTCCATTCTTTAAAATTTGTGACTTGGAAAGGATCTAAAAGAACATAATTCAACACTGTATAATGTCTAAAAGATTACAGAATATTTTCAAAAATCTATGAAAGTACATAATTAGTTTACATTGATAAAAAATTAGATTACCTTTAATGCAACAATAAAATGAGTTTTCCTTTCTCTAGCAAGGTAAACATTTCCAAATTTTCCTTTGCCTAAAGGTCGTCCAATATCAAAATCATCAATAGTGAATACTTTCCTAAAATTAGAATTATTTCCTAAAAAAGTTTCACTTAATGGCAGAAATTAACTCATTTAACAAATTATTTTTCACTGTCTATATTATAATAAGAGTAATGCACTTATATATAAACACAGGAAAATGATTAAGGATATTAAATTAAGAAAATTGAATAATTCAGTAAAGATTTAGTTATTTTCATTTTGTTCCAAATTTATCTCGGAAGGAACATATTGTATTCATCCTTTTGGAGAAAGGAGATTTTTTTCTAAGTTAAATTCTATGGCATGTGCATATTGTATGAAATTCAGTATTTCTACTAGCTGATATACTCGGCCTTGCTCGGGATTAAATTAATTTCATGTCTAATATTTTTTTTATTTAAAAACCCCTTTTGTTTAAAATATTATTACACACAAAATCATTTTGTCCTCTAAAACATTTTTTTTATTAAAATGAGAATATTAATTGAACCAAAAGATTTTATCAACAATCAAGTCAAATATACAGGTTTTTTTCATGTTTAATTAAATAGAGAATTAATTAAATAATTAGATTTTATTATATAAACTCGAAATTAATCCAAATCAATAGTTGTTCCTTAAACTTTTCTTATAGTATTTTTACAGTATTCTTACAGAATTCAACAGTTCTTTGTATACATTCTTATTCTGCAATAATAAAAAGAATGATACATATTGTGTATAGTTGATATACCCAGCATTTTTCAAGATTAAAATATTATAATACACAAAATCCTTTTATCGTATGAAGGATCATTCTCCTGTTAAGCACGGGACATTTGCAGACTTTTGAAGTATGTGAAAATAGTAAAATAAGATGTGTATTCATTTTGTTTTGCAATTGAATTCAAAAGCAGGTCTGGTTCTCAAATTTCAGGCAAAAAACAAGACAATAATTACAGTTTAAATACTTAAAAAATGATTTAATACATTCATTATGCATGGGACTTGGAAAAAAAAAATTAATTTCACACCTTGACTTCTATATGTCATAAACCCTGTGAATTTAGAACTTGCATATTGCCATTATATTTTTTTTTCTAAGAGCTAGATAGTACCTCTATCCAATTATGTTACATTTTTGCCAAATACATTATTCAATAAAATTTAAAATTTATTTAATTTGCATTATGCATGGGACATACCTAATGTTATGCACAGGACATACCTAATGTTATGCTCGGGACATACCTAATGTTATGCTCGGGACATACCTAATGTTATGCTCGGGACATGTCTGAATTTTACTCCTTCTCAGCAGTATGAATTTAAAAATTATGATGGTAAGTATATTTCTAATGAAATAAAAACTACTATAGGTAACAGGTAAGGTATTTAGGTAAAATTCTGAAGAAAAAAAAATTATCTATTTTACTTAATTATATATGAATTTTTTGTTTTTTTTTAATGAGGCCATTACATAATTCATAATTTTTACTATATAAATAATATAGACTATTTTTAACAGGAAAGTAACAACACTAATTCATAGTTTTGAGTAAACAGGTGGTTAATTTGTGGACCTAAATATTAAATTTTATAAAGCAATAAAGATAGAGAATTATTGAACATTATAGTGAAAGAGCCCTGCATTTAGGGAAGATTTGGATTGTATGTGTGACTACTTTTCAGTAATAAGTTCTCATATAAACACCAAAAGAATGCAATGAATTCCAAAATGATAAAAATTCTCCTGAATCAAGAGTCTTACAGTTGGATTTTGCCATGAACTATAGTTGCTCATACTAGGATGAAGTCCAGAGTGCACTTTTGACAAGAAAAAGCATAACCCTATTTACAGCTGCAGTATATGTACATGGAAAATGCAATACTTACTTAATATGTTCTGACACTTCTGAGAAGGAAAAAAAAAAAAAAAAAAAAAATACTGCAAGAGCTTTCATTAAAAAAATTTATGAAGAAATTCAGCCAATTGCAAGGGAAAACTATTTTTTTGAAGAGCTAATATGGACAGATGGCTCTTGATCCGAGTTTAAAAATAGATACATGACCTTGCTGCTACAAGACCTTAGCATTAAATTCAAAAAAACTTTCCACTGGAAATATTTTGCAACGGCTCACAGAAAAGGTGTGATGGATGGAATTGGTGGTAAGGCAAAATGCTTGGTACAAAATGCTGTCATATCAAAAAAATCAACCGCCCAATTGTACAGACAGCAGAAGATTTTGCAAATGTTGTTAAAAAAGCTATGCCATCTACAACAGTTATGCTTTTTTAGATAAAGATATAAATAGAGATAACAGTGTGTGGATTAAAGCAAAAGCAATACCAGGCGTTTCAAAAATACACGGAATTAAATGGTCACCTTATTCTGATTTAGAATTTTTTACAAATGCTGTAACACCAATAAAACAAAATGTTCATACCATGCCAGTTAACACCATAAATATTTCTACAGAAAATTGGGTTATGGTGAAGTACGATGCAAGCTTATATGCTGGAGAAGTTACACAAGTTTTAGGTAATGATATCGAAGTTTCTGCCATGGAAAAGTCTGGAAAATTTTGGAAATTGCCTAAATGAGAAGATAGTGTTCTACAACATGAGTGAAGCCATTAAAGTAATTCAGCCACCTACAGTTATAAATGCTCATGGAGTTTATGATTTTCCAGATTTTTAGAAAAATCTGTGTTATGCACGGGACATGAAAACAAGTGCTAATATTTCATTTAATATTAAACTTGCAGAAAATTTCTTTCCAGTATAAATTGGCACTAAGAAAAACAAAGTAAATTTATAACAATTTCTGTTTTGCCATAAAAATAAATGTGAAAAATAAAGCATATCATGTTTTTGTGTTAAGCACGGGACATCCAATTTTTGTTCAAATAAATCGTCCTTTTTTTGAAAAATATTATTGTGATATTTTATTTTTCTCTCTCATTATAACTCATAAGAACATTATGCAGATATATTTTTTTAAAAAAAGAAATTGAAATGCAACAATATTTTTCCAATTAAGGAGAAACATGTAAATATGTTGATTGTAATGAGAAAACTTAAAAATTATAATGCTGACTTTCAAGAATCGATTCCATATTAAAAAATTTAGTTAAAACAAATATTTTATCTTATTTCCTAAGGTTTAACATATAATTTAATATTGCATAAATAAAAAGCATATACAAATAAAAAAAAAAAATTGGGGTTCAGAGGGTTTACAGTGGAGAAGGCCCTATTATATATTTCTGACTTAATTTTAAAATTAATTTAATTACTAATTTCTGTGCTTGCAAGATTTCTACCATGGTTAGAAAATTCTGTGCATAAATGTTTACAGCATATAAAATTTTGATCAAGGCAATGTGTACCATTCATGAATGCTATTAATTATTTTATTATTTCTTAGATATTATTGGACAAATGGGTATCAAAATCTTTAACAATGAAAAGAAAAACTATTACATTATATTATTGAGATTTCTAAATATCTCTTCTTCCCTGGACCTTAAATACTTCAGTAGATTTAATGATGAAAAAAAATAAATGGATTTAATAAACAATGCCTTTTATTTATTTTGATTCTACTCTTCTATAGGAGTCCGAATAAAATAAAAAACAGAAGGTATCATCCCTAATCTATACTTATAAAAGGCAATGTTTGTGTGTGTGTTTGTCTGCGATGTCCAGACGAATCTATCGCACTTACAGCCATGAAATTTGGCACACAGGTAGTTGTAATGGTGACTCTGAATGCACCTCGAAGCTGAAATTTTAATCTAGAAATTTTTTTATTTAATGTTGTGTTGTTTTGGTTGATTTTTCGCACTAATTTCTCAATAGAATAGTTTCGAATAAGTTTACGACAAAAATATATACACCATTGGAAAGAGCATGCGATTTCCGTTCTAATGAAATTAGTTTTGAATTTCTAACGTAATTTACTGAATTTTGAAAAATAGTCACTTTTATGGTAATTTTTAATAAAGATTTCTTCAAATTATCGCATCTGACGTTCTAATATCTCTATAATTTTCATTTTTTTTTCAGCCTACAAATGGCACGTTTATGTACGATTTAAAACAAGAACTATTAAAATATCTTTTTTCGTTTTTTAAAAATTAATTTTTCCCTGATCGGTTCAAACAGCTTTTTCGTAGCGAGATTTAACAACGAGAGATTCTCCGGACCATCCCACAATGCATTGTTGCAACGTGACCTTCTACGCGGCAGGTGACGTCATTCGTAAAGAAAAATAAGCGGGAATATCAATAATGTGTATTTTTTGTTTTGATTTTGTTTTCAAAACTTTTTCGTGCCATTGTGTGCACTTTTTTCCACCCACTTTTTTGAAGTCCTGATTCCACGGGCAACGCCGTGCGCGTACTGCTAGTGTTAATTAAAGTTAAAGTAAGATAGAAATTGGAGATTTTTGTCTTCGTTAAGATTGCCACAAAGACTACTCTTATGCATTACATTGAACGGGTAACAAAGATAGAAAAGAATAATTATTTTATAAATTTCTTACAAAGATAGGATTCAACAAGTTATAATTTTATTTATCCAAGTGTTGAAGATGCAACAGCAATCTTCTGAAGACTGGCACATTTGATGAAAAGCAGAAGAACTGAAAGAGTAGCTTAGAAAATTAAATTTTACTTTTGTGATTATCAAAACCTTCACCGAATGACGAAATAAACTAATTATGAATTGCATGCTATAAAGAGGAAATTTCATTATTAATTTTTAAACAACATTTTATTTGGTTTTTACTCAGTGGGCCAAACATCCTTTGTTGTGGGTCAAACCTTCCTGAAGTGGGGATGTTTCACCTGCTTTTACTATTTTGGAAAATCTTTATAAAAAATGTTATTTTCAATATTTTATAAATTATAATAGTGTAGAAATATGCCCCATAATATGAGTTATAAAATGGTAAAAAAACTAGACTTCTGTCTTGTTTTTTTTTTTTTTTTTTTTTTAAATGAGAAACATTTTTTTCCCCAAAAGTGGGTCAAACATCCCAGGTCTTCCCCATGTTATGCATGTCAAAATATTTTTAAATAAAATTTTCTGAAGCATTGCAACACATTGGACTTCATAATTATGATTGTAGAATTAAAACAGAAACCTGCAATTAAATTTATTCAAAGAAAATAAAAGACTGTCCAATTATTATTATGTATTACTTAACTTTTAAATACTAAATAACGATGAAACTTAGTTTATAATTTTTAAAATTAACTTTGGTGGCCAGATTATTATAATAATTTCTTACTAGGGAAAAAAATATTTGGTTAAACTAGATACATTAAGAAGGAGCCTTAAAAAGCAGAAATTTAAAGCAAGACAATTTATTGTTGACACAAAATAATCTAAGTTTGAGATTTTAAAGCATTTCTATAATCAGCTGTGAACAACAATCACCCAAAATCGTGACAAAGATGAAAAGAAATGCAGAATATGGTTTAACAAGAAAGTAGAATTATTAGCTTGAAGCAACTTGCAACATAAGAGAACAGAGAACTTGCCCGCAACTTGTGGCATTCATACACTTAGAGAATATTTGAGGAAGCATCCAATTACAAAATTAACCCTTCAGCACATGCACCCATTTTTGGAACATTAGCACACACTCGGGGTCATTTTGACCCCAAATTGTTAGACACTTATTCTTTATTTTATTGGCTATTTGTAAAAAGATGTAATATGGTCAGAGTATAAGAACATTTTTTTGTAAAAATAACTTGTATTTAAGACACAAATGTGATTTTTAGAAAGAAAATGGAAAGTTGAACTAATATCCTTTTTTCCATTTTCTGTATTCTTTTCTTCTCCGTTGCACACGTTCGTATGCTTCCATAGCCATAATGTTAAATTAACCTGAAACATTAGTACACGCACGGGTCAATTTGACCCCAACCCTCCCTCCCAGATAAAAGTGAGAAACCATGTTTCACTGGTTTTGGCCTTCTTATCCTCTTCTTCTAACTCCCCTATGAAGGTACAGGAAGTGTCAGGGGCAAGTGTTTAGAAATTCCTAGAATTTTTTTAACAAAGGAGAAAGGGTGGGATCAAAAAGACCCCATGCCTGTGATGACGAGTTAAAGAAATATCTAGAAGATGAATAAACGTTAAATAATATTTTGAATTAAAATACCATATCAAAGATTTCAAGAGTTACAGTCCAGTGTTCTACTAACTGAGCTATGGCGACCGCTAGCTCAGTTGCTTTGTGTGGCAGTATTGTTAACCCTCTGACTGAGTAATTTTTATAAATCACTATTTATATGCATGTAACCGCACTGTTTTCCGAGCTCGCCACCTAGCGGCCGTTGGAGGAGACCGCAGTTCACAATCTGGAGTCAACGAGTAAACATGGTGTTCTCCCCCGAGATATTGTTTATTTTTATGTAATGAAGAGTTTTGTTCTTAATGTTTGTCCCTGTATGTTGTGTCCTTTTGTGTTTAATTAAAAGTATTGAAACGAACCAAGTCCCCTTTCCTTGATGGCTACTGTTATCCCTAACAGAAATAAGATTATGGCGTACCAAAAAGGCTACAATTGGCGCCCAACTCGTGGCCGAATGATTTATCCAGTTGAGAACACCAATGTTTAGACTCCAAAGCAAAACAGGGGCTCGTTTTCTTTTTCAGGATATTGTAGAAGTTATTTCCACCCTGGAAATCAAGTTTGGTTTTATAGTAATCTTCACCCGAAGAATAAGCAAAGTGCCAGTTAAGTTGTTTTTTTATTTTACTAAGAATATCCAATTCTAGTATAATGCTGGCAATCCTGAATAATAATAAATTGTAAATGAAGGTCAAAGAATCATTGCAAATATTTGATTCATAAGTATTTAATCTTATACTGTCATCTTGAGGAGTAACAGAAGTGTATATTGTGTTTTATTATCATCTGATAATTTTAAAGAAGACAAAATTTATATTCATTTCAGTATGTATTTGAAATAATAATTTGAGGAATATAAATATATTTTTCAGTGTTATTGTTGCTTGAAGAACGTAAGTTATAATAATTTATTGTTAATAAATTTGAATGTTATACGTTAATAATAATGATAATATTACAAAAGAAAGTAAAATACTTTCACGATTGAGATTTTGAAATGCTTAATCATTTTTGTGTATACTATGTGTGCAAACCGAAAGCACTTGAATCTAGGAAAATGAAACAGTATTCTCAGTAGATATTCTGAACGGAAGTAGCAGGTGTTCGTTATTTCTGTTTTTATGCTTTTTTTTTTCTCTCCCGAACATGAATCTTTGTTTTTATTAAGAATAAAACTGAGTAATAAATCATACTGTTTGAAATTTGTTGCACGTGTTAATCCTAGTTCAGAAGTGTTAAAAATGGTTCGGAACTAGTAAAAAAAAAATAACTGCTACATTTGCATATTCGGAGTTATGAATTTTATTTTGAAATAATTTTTTTGCTCATTTAATTGCTTTAAAGTTCGATGTTTTTAAATATTTTTTTTCAGATGAAATTGTGCTTGAAATATGTATAAAAACAAAGTTCTCATTTTGATGTGTGTATCGAATGCTATATATTTTCATTAATTAAAGCAATTAATTTTGGTGTTTTATATTTGTATCCAGTTCTTGATTATTATGCTTGAAAATGCAGTGATTAAAAGTAACATAAATATTATATTTAATTTAATTGTGTTATGCTTGTTAACAGTGGATTGTCTAGTAGTAATCGGTTAATGGTAAATTAATTATTATCTCCAATTTAATTGTTCGGATGACTGCGAATTTATAATTGATAACTATCCATGTTTGCTTCATTTCTTTAAAGTAACTTAAGAACCTATTCTCTGTGTGTTTAAGTATTGAATTTAATTGTTAGAAAAATACTGTTAGTTTGTGCAAATTTTGTAGAATTAAGATTTCATTGATTGTATGTATAATGTGTTCATCATCTACTTCCCTCGGAAACAAAAGTGTGTTTGTGCGCGTTACAATGAAATTTTACATTTGAAGTGGGTGATATCAATTATTGAAGTGCTATAATGAATCAGTCGATTCAAGTGCAAATATTTTCGCATGTGATTGTGCGTACTACAGTGAATCAGTCGATTCAAGTGCAATAAAATTTATTGAAGTGCTACAGTGAATCAGTCGATTCAAGTGCAATAAAATTTATTGAAGTGCTACAGTGAATCAGTCGATTCAAATGCAAATATTTTCGCATGTGATTGTGCGTACTACAGTGAATCAGTCGATTCAAGTGCAATAAAAATTGTTGAAGCGTTATAGTGAATCGGTCGATTCAAGTGCTAATAAAATTGTGTGTGTGAATCAGTCGATTCCGCCAAAAGTTCAAGCATGGCTTTCCTTGGTAAAGCCCGTAAAGAAGATCTGATCATTCTCGCCAGAGAATTAGGAGAAGAGGTCACCCCGGACCTCAAGATAATAGATCTCAGGAATTTGATCGTGGCAAGCACAAATTATGAGATGGAGTTTGTTAAAGAACTGCTGAACACAGTTATATCACAACGAACCGAAGAGGCTGAACAAAGAAAACTTGAGCTCGAAATTGAAGAGAGAAGGAAAAGAGAAGAAAGGGAATTCGAACTGGAAAAGCTGAAACTTCAAAATGAATCTTTCAATTCAGCTGGAAATGGGTCTTCCCGTCCAAAAATAGATTTCCTGTCTATGATTCCTAAATTTGATCAAGTCAACAATGATATAAGCTTATATTTAATCCTATTTGAGCGCCAAGCTCAGGCCGCAGATGTTCCGAAGGAATTTTGGGCTTCACACTTGCTCAGTCTGCTACCCTATGAAATAGCACAGCTTGTTGCCAGAGAAGACGTAGGGATTTCACGGGATTTTGAAAAGGTGAAGAGCCTGCTTCTGAAAAGATATAAGCTTACGGCTGAGAAATTCAGGCAGCTGTTTTCCAAACACTGCAAGTCCCCTACAGCTACCTGGAAAGACTTCGCATACGAAGTCAGGAACTATTTTCATGGATGGATCAGTGGTTTAGATATTTCCACTTTTGACCAGCTAAAGGAACTGATAATCGTTGATCAAATCAAGCGTAGAGTTCCCCCTGAAGTGCGTGAGCACTATATCGACGAATGGAGCCAACTCAACAATGTTGAAAAACTAACTAGCAAGTTAGACGACTATGATGCAGTTCGAACCAAGAGAGATTTCCATACCTCGACACCCCGAAAAGGAGCTGAAAACAGAGCATACCCTACTCTTAAGCAGAAGAGGTATCCAGAACAGAGTCCGAAATTCTCGGAGAATCCTAAACCTGAGAAAAAAGAAAATCGATCAACCTTGACATGTTATGGCTGTGGAAAGCCAGGATACATAAAAGCCAAGTGTCCTTCATGTACACCCAGAGAGAAGAGCAGTTCCAATAGTATAACCCTTTATACTTGTCATGCTTCTGTTTCACCAACAGCTCTACTAGATATCCGCATAGGTGATATCCATGGAAGAGTTTGTGCTGACAATGGTGCCACTCGCTCCATTGCTGGTGAGTTAATGTTCAACTCGCTCCGAGAACGAGGAGTTGATTTCCAGAAGATGGAAGTTATGATGGTTTTGGCAGATGGCAGCCAAACTAACATGGAAGCTTACACCGCCCCGGTGTCCATTGACATTGAAGGAAGAACGGTGCCCATTGAGATGTTGGCTTTACCAAAAGCAAAAGGCAACCGAACACTCTTAGGCACTGACTTTTTGGAAAAGTCTGGTATTGTTCTAGACCTCAAGAACAAAAGTTGGTATTTTAGTGACAAGCCTCATCACAAGATATATTTCAAGGAAGACCTTGATGTAAATTCTCTACAGGCTGCTGGAAGCATTATAGCCAACAGTTGCCAGCTTCGTGAAGATGAAGGTACAACTCTGACCCCAGAGCAAAGAAAGAAGATGAGTTACCTGCTCGAAAAATTTGACAGTATTTTCAAGCCAGGGGGAGACCCTACCCCTTATGCGGAACACCACATTAATACTGGAAACAGTCCTCCAGTTGCAGAACCTCCTTATAGAATGAACCCTGCAAAAAGAGAATTGCTGAAAAAAGAATTAGACTCTCTCTTGGCTGATGGTATAATTGAAGAATGTGAATCTCCATATGCCAGTCCTGTTGTATTAGTGCCTAAACCTAACGGTAGCATGAGACTTTGCGTCGATTTTCCCAAACTTAACGCCACAACTATTGCGGACACGTACCCGTTACCTCGTATGGACGATTTGCTCACAGAAGCTAAGTCGACGGCCTATATGTCAACCCTCGATCTCAAATCAGGGTATCATCAGATCAAAGTGAATGAAGCTGATCAAGACAAAACAGCTTTCATTTGTCCATTTGGAACGTATAAATATTTACGCATGCCTTTTGGATTACGAAATGCACCCGCCACGTTTCAACGCCTGGTTGATAAATTTAGAGCAGGCCTAAAGAATGTGTTTGCTCTGTCTTATTTGGACGATATCATAATTTTATCAGAGACTTTTGATCAACATATAACTGATTTACAAATTGTTTTTGAAAGACTTTCTTTGTTCAAACTCCATGCTAACAGAGAAAAATGTCATTTTGCTTGTGATCGAGTTAAATATTTAGGTCACTGGATAACCGCAAATGGAATTGAAGTTGACCAGGAGAAAGTATCCGCTATTCAGAAAATTCCTGTGCCAACTAATGTGAAAGAAGCTCAGTCCTTCTTGCAAACTTGCTCATGGTTTAGAAGGTATGTTCCAAACTTTGCGAACATAGCAAGGCCTCTTAGTAATCTTACTAAAAAGAATGTACAATGGTTTTGGGGTCCTGAACAGCAAGACACATTTGAAACCTTGAGGAAAAGTTTAATAACACCCCCAGTGTTAAAGCAACCAGATGGATCGAAGCCATTTCGTATCCGTACAGATGCTAGCAGTTATGCACTTGGAGCCGTCCTTACCCAAGGAGAAGGGCCAGAGGAGCACGTTATTGAGTATGCCAGTCGTCTGCTCATCCCAGC
>BGPR01023860.1:0-14276 GCA_013235015.1 Araneus ventricosus | reverse complement strand
AACATTTTGTTCTTTTCGGCCCTTTTGGGTTGTACTTGCAAATAGTATGTACAGAAAGACTTGTTTATGTGAGAATCATGAAAACTTTGAATTTGTTTTTAAGAAGTTGAAGGATTTAAAAGTAATTGAAGCCACAGATAGTGACCAATTAATTAAGTCACTATGCTGTGAAGGTGAGAAAACAAAAGAAATCTGTCTTGAGAGAAAATACAAGGAATGCAGACACAATGAAATTAAAATACAGAAATAGCAAGACAAAGAAATTGAACGATGGGTTCGGAAAAAAGAAAAGATATTGGCAAAGAGAAAAGAAAAAGTAACAAAAGAAGAAATTAAAACATCAATTAAGAATGCAAATCAAGTACTTTTAGACATGAAAGCAGCGTATATTAAACACGTTGCTAACGTAAATAATCAGTATCAAGCTATTTATGAGTTGAAAAAAGGGCTGCAAGACAACGATGTGCTGACACATATAGATTTTAGTAAGAACTATGAATGCAAATACTTTCAAGAAATTCAAAGCATGCATTTTGGAGGCATTCTTTTAAAATTGCAGCAACCAATACTGAACAACAGAGGTCATTAAAGGTTTTCCTGAAAATTTAGCAAAATATCAAATTATACGAGCTGAACTTTAAAAAATAGGCTTTTCTTGCGTTTAATAAGCTTATTAAGACAGTTATTCATGTGTAATATGTGTATCTCTTATAACTTAGATAAGACTTCGATAGAGTTTTAAGTTACCTATTTTATTGTTTTTATGTAACACTATGTTATCATTTAAAGTATCACTTGTAACCTCCATGGCTGCAAACGTAATCTCCATGGTCAGCAAAATTAGAAAACTGGTTTTTTTCAGAAAAAATATTTTTCTTTGACCTTTCTTCGAAGTGGTAAATGTATTAGTTCTGTTAATAAAATTCTAAGAGTAAAATTTCAATTTTGTTATCTAAATTTTTTTTTACTTTCTTACCTCCTCAAATTCCCCATAATTTCAGAATGTCCCGTTTAGAAACCATGTTCTTAATTGATTTCAAAGCTACAGTCAAATAAATTTTATTTGTTATAAATTTTTTTCTTTTTTTTAAAGCTGAAACACTAAAATGTAAATGAATTTGTAAAATCACACTAAATAAGTTATATTTTGAAATTACTCCTAGGCTTCGGTCTATGTACAAATGTAGTATTTTTAAAATTCCAGGGAATGTGGTTAAAACTCAGCTTTTTTTTATTCTGTTATCGAAAAGTAAAAAGAAAATTAAATTATTTATTTTGGTTTGTATATGTTAATATCACAGGACAAAGGTTTTAATTATGTGATGTTTATTTTAGAAACTGTTCGGAGAAATACAGCTAATGCCACTGAGGATGCCACTGAGGAGTTATGACAAACAAGGTTCCCATTCTGCAAAATCGAGATGGAGGGAGATATCTCGGAATGAAAAATATGTAATTTTATATAAGTATATGTAATTTTTTGGATGTTATAATTTTATCTTCCTTTTCTGACAGTTATCTTCTTGATGTTGTATTTTTTTATAAAGTAAACCATTTTACTACACTATATTTAAAAAAATTCTAATAAAAGTGCAGAGTCATAATCCAATGCTTAAAAGGCATCATCCAATTTTGTTTAGCAGTAAATATCAATGTATGCTTACAGTACAGTTTAAACAAAATCATTGGTAAAAATAATTTTTGTAATAAAAATACAAGAAAATAAATAAAAATGTTTTATTTGTTTTGTAACTTTCACTACCATTTTATTTCTTTTCAAATTGTTGATAAATTGTAATGTTAATTTACTGATAAATAAAATGTATGTTTGTATTTAATTGTTTGTGATTTTATTTCTAACTTTTCTTAAGTCAAGGTTTTTTTTATATAAAAAAGTGCTTTTACACATCTTATAGTTTGCTGGGCAAAATTAAAATTTATTTTTAAATTCATATGATTATGTTTATAAGTGACTCTTTAGTATCTACATTTTAATATATATGTCCTAAACATGAAGTATGAATTTTAAATTATTAAATTTGTTCTCGAAGTATTGAGTTTAAAGCTATTGCAAATGATCATTTTTTCAATAAGTATTTTGTGTACATCAAAGTAAGATGTATTTAACTATTTTATTTCTAAAATAAAACGAAAACTGTTAAAGTTGACAAATGGCATTTCTTTTCTCACATAGCTTTTCTTCCCTAACACTTTAGATTCTAATTTATGTACTATGAAAAAAAGTATTCATTAGGGAAAATTATAATTCTTGTTTAACAATTGACATGGTATAGTACTGATTATCCAAATCGGTCGTAACTGAGGGAACACGATTCCATTAAACGAAGGTGCGGGTTTCCACAGAAGCAGTTAAAACTTTATGATGCAAAGATTGAAGAGGCGGAATACTGCCGCAAGGACACCTAAAAATATAACATGCACACTAGGAGTAATGTTTTAACATGTGGTGTAAGACTGGGGGGAGGGGAAGAGAATTTTGAAATTTGTTTGTATTTTATGTTCTGATTATTTATAGAAATAGAAATTATCCGATCTTAATAATTGTGCATAATGTCATATATTATAAATTTGTTACTATAAATATCTGAAAATTTCAAACTTCACTTTGAAGCAAAACATTGTTTTGACTTTTATTATGTTAAAGTATGTGATTTGAATTGTTTTATTAAAATACTCTATGCTACATTAAAGTGATAACAGCACTATTTAATACTAAACATTATGTAGAACTGATGGAATTTCATTAGTCGAATATGTAATATTTTAGTCGTCTAATGATAATTTTAGTTTATAGATTACATGTTAAGGCATGTTGATGTTTACTGATAATGTGAAGTGGTTAGACTATTTTTGGTCAAATTTGTTTTTAAATAACGCTAATAAATATTAATGCAGATTCTATTTCCATCCTCTAAACACCAAAACTGCATAGTGTTTAATTAACTTTTACAAGTTATCCATAAAAATATAGTATTCATATATATTTGTATACGTGTATAATTTCATAAAAAAAGGAAAAGTAATCTTCCAGTAAGCAGTTTATTAGTCATGTAAACATTGTCAAAATAGTTGCTTCCCACCAAAGTTTCCAAAATTCCAGTTTTAATTTTGAAAATGTAGGTGTATATAGACCTGAAAAATAAGAAAACTTTGGTTGTGCCATCATAGGCTCATATAGGAAAACTTGGTTGGGCCATCGTAGGTTCATATAGGAAAACTTGGTTGGGCCATCGTAGGTTCATACATAAAACTTGGATGGTCCAACAGTTAGGAACTCAGTTGGGCCAACGTTGGGGAATGGTTGGTTGGGTAACCGTAAGAGAGAGTGCCAATCCGTACCGTTGGCCAACCGTGGATGACAACGTTGGGCCAACTGTATGCCAAGGACTTGTGCTACTTGGCTACTTCTTTAGTCATATCTCTTTCAATCAACAACACACCACGAGAAAAATCTAACAGTTCCTCCAAGAGGAATAATTCAGCTAGGAACACACCTCTACACTTTTATTTGGGCGAAGCATATATGATGCAGAATTTTCATTCATATATATTGTAAACTATTGTTATTACTACTAAAAAGTTCAAACAAATGTAAGGTTTTCTAAAAAATTAGAAGTCTTTTAAGTGTACTGAAAATTGGTGCTTATTCATACCTCTTAAAAGTTCTGAGTTATTCGTCGTCATTTACTAATCACACGCCGTATGAAAAAACCTGTTTATAAGAATGAAAAAAATAACCTGAGTTTTAATTACTTTAGTTTTTTTAATGCTATGTCATGTTTCGCGGTATTTTCTTCTACAGATAATATTTAAATGTAATAATTAAAAAATGCCATAGATCATCCATTTCGAATTAGAGAAATAGTAAAGAATTTAATGAAATTATACTTACCTGCTCTTTGTAGAGGATGGATTCCTTCATCTACAAAACTGTCAGTACTAATACCTTGTTGGGAGTTTCTAATTTCATCATTATGATTTTCTTGTAAATTCAGATTTGCATCAATATAAACAAAATACGAGAAGAACACAAAACAAGTGAATAGGATTAAAGTGTTTCGCAGCATCTTTAGAAGCGTCAAAATACATCCATTACTTGGTACATGAAACTACTTTTTCTAACTATCTAGTTTCAAATTAGGAGAAATTTAATCGTTATCAGTTATCTATTTTGACGTTACTGATTTGAATAAAATAATCGGGCAGAATATCTTTTTGTTTTCTATTGTGTTTGTTATCTTCAGCTTTTCTATTGTGTTTGTTATCTTCAGCTTCGTTACCACCTCCTTGCGTGGCTTCTGAGGATGTGATATCTACTTTTGAAATCGTAACTATCATATTTCTGAAACATCAAACATAAATTTTTGCAGAATGTTTTTCAGATTTTCAAAAAATCACGATTTTTGAAATAAATGTAAAATAAACCACTTATTTTTATGTCTTAATTAATTATAATTATTTGTCATTCATCAGTATAGCTGTGATTTTGAATGTGATTACCTTCTGATAAGTTTTTTAAAACTATCGTTGAAAGATATTTTGAATCGAGAACTCTTCAAAAACCAGTTATATTCTCTTAATTCCAGTTTGCAACATTTACCATCAGTTAAATGAAAAGCTTTCATCTATGAGAGATACTATTAGATTAAAATAAATACTTTTAATATAAAACTCATCACAAAAGTCTTCTGAGAGCGTGGCATATTTTAGAATTTTAAGACTCAAAGGGGTTATAGATTGATCATGAAGTCAAAGTTTGACTTTCAGAATGACATCCTGTTTCAGTTTCGGTGAAATTCACTTCAACTTGTTTAAATTACTAAAAACTATTAAAATTGATTCAATTATTTAAATAACTAAGATAATAATCAGACTAATAAAATTTTTATATGCTTTCAACGGCACTTCATTTTTTTGTTTTATTTTAAGGATTTTCTGTGTCCATTTTCAGGTAGCTATTTAATCAGTATTCATTCTCTGGAGGAGTTGGAGCAAATTCGGAAAACTAAGAAAGTTGGGTTGATTTAAGTGCTCATAGTACTGATGAGAAGTGAGAAAGGTATCGCTAATTTCTCCATCAGCAAATTTGAGATTTATATTAATCTTTCTTAGACAAAAGGGGGCTGAAAAGTACAGGTGCTTGCTTTTTTATTTTTGTTCACGCATATCAAAATTTCTAAAGTTCAATAAGTCGTCCAGTGATAAGGTCGATAACTATTTTCTTTAATTTCCCTTTCATACAATTCAGAACAGTTTTTACATGCATTTTTGTTTTAACAATTCGCACTTCACTTTGAAAATTAAGATTTTACCCACTTCAGATAACCACAATATATTATCGATCACTTGCGGTAAAAATTACCGCATTAAAAGAATAAAAAGGAATTATATATTATTAAGCTGAAAGCAATCACATTTTACAATAACGAATTAACAGATGAATGATTATCTATGAAGATATGATATGATTATCAATCATTTCTCCAAAGAATAACCTTCAGAATCCTATTACAGGAGGAACAAATGGTGATTACAGGTTCAAACAGTGGCGTAGCTGCAACTTTTCCCACTCTGGGCGAAATTGCAACAGGCACCTCGTCCCTACAAAGTTACACAAGGTATATAAACTTCATAATAAAAATAATAAATTCCAGGAAGAAAGCATTTTATTAGTTAGGTAATTCGTGGTTGCATCCTTTGATCATGCAGATAGGTTGGGAAATCGCGCGTCCACAATTCATCCTTCTTTGACTTATCGGCAATTTACTGACAAAGCCGTAAAATACGAATTAACTACATTAATTTTTTTATGTACGCTACTATTGAGCTAATGGTGCTGCTCTGCTTAGTTATAACACTGTTTTGATGCATTTCTGATTTTGCTGCCCTTTCGAAGTGCTGCCCGCGGCGGACCGCTTCCTGCCCCCTTTAGCTAATCTACTGGGTTCAGCTCTATCTATGCCGATTTAATAAATGTAGGGATTGTATTTTCCTAGTCTAGCTCAAAAGCATAAGTTTAATTCTTTCCCAATAATATTCTTTCACTGTCCGTATAAGCGCATTTGAATATTGTTGTGTCAGCGGAAAGTTATCGGATGATAAGGATCACGCCCTTTCTCACGGTAATCACGTGATGCGTAGGTGTAAGCTATCCGTTAAAAACCAAGTGTAATGTTTGAATCGGGGGAGACGACTTTTTGAAATCCAACGCACCAATCATGCGGTAAATGCCAGCGTAGGCAACGAGTTACAGAGGTCTCGTCCCTGTCAGCACGGAGGCGATGGGCGATGGCTGTTAGCAGTTAATTAAACCTATTAACGAGGTGTAAGTTTATTGATTACTTAATTAACTAAGAAACCCTAAATCCTTCTTCTCTAAATGTAAATAATCACCAGTGTAAATACTTTTCTCATTTCATATTAAGCTGTTTTAATAATAAATAATTTAGATTTTAACTCCTGTTTCTCATCCTTTATCTTTGGTGCATTTACCCCTAGAGTGCCCGTAAGATAATGCTCTTTCTAAAAGTTATGTCGGCCTAGACTATAACATTTTTTCCACATAAAGTCAACGTTGATCTTGAAATATTAGCTAACAATTTAAAGTGGAACATCCATGGAAATTTTTCCGTAAGTGGTCTAACTGATCACATTTGTTGGAAATCTAATTTGATAAATTTCCAATGTTGCCATGACAGTCCATCATTTTACTGAGAAAATTGTGGTGTGTGACTTTTTTTCGCAGGCGGTTTCTCGTGGACTGGTCAGACCCCCGTGGATTTCGTGAACTGGTAGGAAAACCAACCCGAGAACAGCGACGACAACTGCGTCGCAATGTTGGCGGACACTCTCAAGTGGAGAGTTGTGCCTTACTTGGGAAAAATGTATCTACTTTGCTCCACCAAGAAGGGTAATAATATGCCTTGTATTGTCCGTCGTTTTGTAGCGTATTATTGTCTCTGTAACTGTTACATTAATGTCTGCGACTACAGTAATTGTGTGTTCTTTCTTTTAAGTTACACCTCTACTCAAGTACAAGTTATAGAATCCCTAATGTGTAATTCATTTAAGGGGAGTTGGAACCCTAAGTTCGGAAATTTTAAATTGGCCCCACTTCGATGTACCTTTCCTCAAAATCTTTTTAAGATTCATGTTTGAAATTTTTTATGCAAGTAAAGTATATATTTTTCATTATACTAAAATGAGTTTTAAAAAAATTCAAAAATTTATTTTTTACAATTTTTTTGGGGGTCAAAACAAAAAAATGTTAAATTGGCCACTTCTCAAAATCTTTTATAGATACATGTTTTAATTTTTTATAGAAATAAAATACACCTTTCTCATTATACTGAAATGAGTTTTTGGTTAATTTTTATTTTTTTATAAATTTAAAAATATTTTTTATAATTTTAATTAAACTTTTTTTACCCTATTTTGACACAAACATTGTTGTTAAGAAGTTGGAAACATTTTATCTAATAGGTGGCGCGCACGACTTGTGTGTTGCACCACCGGGAGTCATTATTGTTTCTACTGTCAGTGTAAGTCTAGTGATCGTAATAAAGAGTTGGTTATTGGAAAGAAGAACGTAATCCTTTTCGAGAGAAATCAAATCCACATCAGAACCAGCAAATCTGATCGTGATATTGTACAATTGTAAAAAATAAGGTTTTATTTTTTTTTTTTTAAAAAACTCATTTCAGTATAATGAGAAAGGTGTACTTTACTTGTATAAAAAGTTTCAAACATGTATCTATAACAGATTTTGAGAAAAGGTACATCAAAATTGCCAATTTCGCATTTTTTGTTTTGACACAAAAAAATTTGTAAAAAATAAATTTTTGAAATTTTAAAAAAAAATTATTTCAGTATAATGAGAAAAATGTACTTTAATTGTAAAAAAAATTTCAAACATGAATTGATAACAGATTTTGAGAAAAGATACATCGAAGTAACAGTGTTAGGGTTAACGGATTTAAGATACGAACTCCCCTTAAGAAATTTCTATCATAATAAGATTTTCTGCTGTTCTTTTGAAATATTTTTTAACAGACTACAAATTCATAATTTACGAACTTTTGGCTTTAGATTAAGTTGCATTTTTTAAATTTTATTTTTGAACGATATTGCTTCATGGTTTATTGCTTTTACACATTTCTAATATTAACTTTTTAAATTTTATTTAGTCAAAGAAGTAGATACAATTCCTGAAAGTGCAAAATATTCTGATGGTAAGCAACTTTTAATCATATATAAAATGTTTTAGTTATTAATTTATATTAGCAAGCCGAAAATAGCTCTATCTATTAAAGGTTCCATTGCTTGGTTTGCAAGACAGGTACAATTTTTTAAAATAATGTTATTACAGAACTTATTTTAAGATATTTTTCATTGATACAGTGAAATTGATTGGACTCATTGATACAATGAAAGGAGACATAATGAAAATTCTGCATTTATTAAAAAAATTGAATGCAAACATATATGCTATATGCGCAAACATATAAAGGGAAATAAATCAAACTAAATTTCTATACACAACTTCATAAAATAAAGAGTCTTTGACACTAGGAAAGACATTTCTTTGGAAACCATCTAATCTCAGGGTAACAGTATTAAATTTCATATTTAGTAAAAAAAGTTTTAAATTTCTTCCACCAGTTCTAGACATTAAGAAGATGTGTGGGTACGACAAAAAAGTTACTTGCTTTCTTGAATTTTGTAAAGAAAATTGTGGAACTAGAAAAATGCATGCTTATTCTATTTAAAATCTAATGACGGAAAGATCTAAGGGCCCAGTTGTACAACAAAGTACCAGCTACCATTTTGAGAATTTCTGTATTCACTTTTTTAAATTCTATATAAGAGTGAATAGAATTACTTAAACCTGAACTACCTTCACAGATTGCACAAAAGATTTTCAATGTTACAATAATCGTAAAATACATGTTTCAAGAGAAGAGAGCAAAAAGTCGGAACGTAGTAGTGCACATTGGCGCGCTCATATATTATGGCAACCATTTATCGCCAAAATGCCAATTCACAGTTGAAACGCGCCAACAAACAGCAACAACTTCTTTTAGCTCCTCATCGTTCGCAAAATATTTCCCACAACAAATGAACGGATGAAAGTCGCTGGCCAAGGTCACACGCTGATCTTGTTTAATGAGTTTGTCCAACAGACTGGACAAGCTCCTCCGTAATGACACTTGTGAGGCCACTCAACTTCCCACTTTTCTTCTACACATAATTCATCCACCTCATCACCATATACTGCTTTGATTTCACGCTAAATTTCGATCTGTCGCACATTTTTTTGCGTTTAAAAATCGGGTAACATATCGCACTTCACAATTGGTGGCACACTCTATTTTTTGGATATTTTGTTTCATTACCAGAGAAACAATAATCATTAGATTGCTATGTAATTCAGTAAACAACTGGCAGACGAGTATCTGAAACTGGTTGATCTTGACCATTGCACCTGCCACTGTCACAATGATGCATATGTTCAAACGGGTATTACTTTCCCAACGACCTTCGTGATACTTTTTAGAAGGTAGTTCAAAAATCAATTATTTGCATTGAATTATCTACTTCTTTCAGATTCGTCCGGCGGGCTAACCACGGGAGCTATAGCCGGGCTCGTGGTCTGTTCCCTCCTGGTGCTTTTGGTCGCCGTCGTCCTGGGCGTCCTTTTCCTCCGTCCTCCACTTGGCAGGAGCCGCTTCAGAAATCCTTTTAGGCAGCACAGCGTCAGCTAAGAGAATGCGCTCTACGACGTCGACTCTTCGAGTATGGAGTTCCAGGAAGGGCTCACTAATGACAGTAGATGAATAAAATGAAATAAAAACAATACATCTACATTTCACTGTACAGTCAGCGAAATTTTCGTGTGTCATCTGGCATTGTGTGTTGATTCAGGAAATCTCATTAAACTGAGTAGCTAAAGACGCATGTCTCGAAATGTGGATCTGTTTTCAGCATTTAGTCTTTTAATTATCCCATATTTCATTTTTTGTATTAAATATTTTATGGATCAAACTTGAATGCGATAAATAAGAAATACAGTATTTTTAGATTAAATTCTTGAACTGGGATGCTAATTTTAAAGGCTACAGAGGTTAATATAGCAAGGTATTTATTTATATAAAGAGTGCATTTTGATTACATTTTTCCTATTAATATCATAAAATTTTTGGCAACAAGATTTTGCCATTGTTTGGATACAAAGCAACTTGGTCTTGCAGTTTTACACTCATGGAAAAAAGTTAAGTACTTCAAATGAAGTTCATATCTCCCTGAGCTCAAATCCAGGGAGAAGCAGCATTTGTTTCCATTCTGCCTTTTCAAAGAACACTTACACATCTGCTGTAAATTAGTAATATTTCCGTCCCAAATGTGACTCAACAGTGGATTTTTCTAAAAGTTCTAATCTTACATGTATTCAGATAAAAAATTACGAAATAATGTTTCGTAGAAATGAAACTTCGCAGCACCTAGTTACAGCTTCGATTTGGCGGGCTTGCTTTTGACATGATGCCGGATAACATCTGCTGTTGTTTTTTACTCATTCCCCTATTAGCACAAGATATTTTTCGATATCTCCATGATGTTGCTACAAAATTCTGTATTCTGTACAACATTGTAAAGATATCGTATGGATATTGTAGAGCATTTTGTGCTAATAGAGACGTCCATCAGTCTGGCAGTCAATTCCGGCAGCGACCGCGGTCGTGTAGCATTCCTCCTGATAACACGTTCCACAACTTCCCAAATTTTATCAGCGACGTTACTTTGAAGCGAACTTTACTTAGAACAATGAGTTGTGGAACATCAGATTATTCTGCAAATAAGCCCTGAATACATCTGGCGTGATGCACGCTACAGTTTGTTGGTTTGGCAAAAAGATTCCCTCTCTAAGCAGTAAACAGTGGCGGATTTTGGTAATATGAGGCCACAGGCTCAAAATTGCCTTGAAACCCACCCCCTACCCAATGTTATAAATTTATCATCAGCTTACACTTTTGTGTACGTCCAGTAGATTTTGAGACCCCTAGGGTCTCGAGGCACGATGAGCTATCTTCTAGCGCCTGTGCGGAAAACCGCTGCTGGCAATAACTCCACATGAGAAAGGACGTGGTATATTCTTTAATATTCATACTCGAATAACCTTTACCTTTTTGGTCAATTATATCTCTGTTTAGCTGATTTGAGGTCATACGAGGCATTACAAACAAAAATAACTTTATTATATGTGTTTCTTGTTCAGATGGCTACGTTCAGATTACAAGATTATCCTTCTTAAATCTCTGTCAGAGGGTAACTAAAATTTTAAATGTTACATGACAGCAAGCAATAATAATACTAAGATGAAGCAGTAATATCACACATTCATAAAAAAATGTTATGTATAAAGATGTCTGTCAAGCTTTTGGATATTATGTGTATTAGTTTTTTTCTTCTTGAATGAAACTGTAAAAGCAAATTAAAACGTTTCTACAGATCATAAGATTTGATAAACTACTATACGTGCACAATCTAAGATATTTCCTGCAATCTTTGCACCATGATTTTATACTAACATAAATTTTAATCTTCAACAGGAAAAGTTGCAGGGAAGAAATCCTTCCATAATCAATTTTTTTCAGATTTAACTTCTGCAACTTATATTTTAGGTAGTAGTAATTAATTTAGCAGTTATGGTAAATATGTCATTGTGTAGCATATGACGAAAATAACCTTTTGTAATGCAACTGGACAAGAATTATATAAACGAAAAGTTTTATTTTTTCAGTTGGGATACACAGCTCTTTGTATAACATTCAGAATCTAAAACGTATGCATATAATAAAAAAAACGTGTTAATTTAGAGAGTGTATGTACATATGAATTAGATAATTTCACATTCATTACAGTCCACTTTTCTTACTTTTTTCCCCTATAAAATATTTATATATATTCCTCAAACTCCCAACTCTCTAAATATTTATAATACAAACAGACAAAATTTGAATTAAAAAAACGCAAATTTTAATAACCTCTGTTACAAATTTCCAAAATCATTAATATGAAGCGGTATGAAATATATTAATTGGATGTGTTGCCAATCTCTGAGAGCGAATTGCTGTCTAAATGCTTGTTAGAAAACTGATGGACATAAAATAAGAAATTGATGTCTTGGAAATTTATGACGACAGTCACAGTTCACAGAATAAAATTCTTGGAAACTCCAAATGCTGGCATAACCCCTCTTAGCAACAGTTTATTGTACATAAATTTACATTTCCCACAGCAGTGTTGATGTTTTTACTGGTAGGCTCTGTTGGTTACTCCCCGCATCGGCCTCCTCTCAATCTGAAAATAAAAATGACAATAATTAGAATAATTATACATCATTGTTAGTATAATAAGAAATAATTAGAATAATCTGTTTAGAATAGTCTGAACTCAATCTGAAAATAAAAATGACAATAATTAGAATAATTACACATCATTGTTAGTGTAATAAGCAATAATTAGAATAATGTGTTTAGAATAGTCTGAACTCAATATGAAAATAAAAATGACAATAATTAGAATAATTACACATCATTGTTAGTACAGTAAGTGTAATAATTAGCATAATCTGTCTAGAACATACATCATACAAAGAAGCTGTTACCGAAAGATTTTGATGGACATTCTACCATATATGGAGGGTTCAGATCAAAAATGGACCAAGTCCATGAGAATCAGTTCTGTGGAAATAGACCTCAAAGTCGATTTGCTGCATTGAAAATAACAGTGGAATTCTATTTTTCTTGATGACTGGTCGATACAATGGATACAATGGACTTGAATAATTATTATACAGAAAATATAATATTCCTACAACACCATGACAGTGTTAGTGCAAAAATGGGCAAAACATGGACTTGGTTCACTTTAACTATGAAGCCTCCATATGTAGAAGACTATTAACTTCAAAGTGACACAAATTACAGTAATCTAGGACAACTCAAGTTGAAAATGTGGGAAAAGCTAAGGGGCTGTTAAATACTCCTGCACACATATGATCTTACTATATTTAAAGTAATTTTATTTTCGTACAGTATTTTTATATTTGTACAAAAAATAATTTCAGAGAAGGGTCGCCTGCCTCCCACAACCTTTCATTTTCGAGAGGAATCGAAAAATAAAACTTTGGCAGAGTTCCTCAGTCTCTATTGCCACCAATTTGTCAAGTTTCAAACCGCAGGTAAATAAAATATTACGAGCTAACAGAAGGAAAGCGGTCTAGTTTGAACTTATTACTGATTCTTAACTCTTCTGCTATATACAGAGGAATAATAGTTAAATTTGTGATTTCAAAACTCTGTAAAGTAAGTATCACTGGTTAATATGAGTTGATATTTTACTTGAATACATGTGAAGCAATGGAATTTTGCTTGGTGTAGGAAATAAAAGGTGCTTCTAAGATTTACGGATAATCAGTGCTGTGAGAGTTGTTATAAACAAAGTTGATATGAAAAACCCTTAAAGTGGGAGATGTCTCGTGCGAACGAGCCAAGCATATTGCAAGCCGAAGGAAAACAATTGCCTTTTAGGGTGAAAAGACATTTTAAATGTAAGAAACAATATTATATATGAACAGTGAAAATATTTTTGGTAACACCAAGGAAAGAAAATCTTGAAACAAACACCTACGACTTTCCAAAGAAATATTCAGCATATTCCCCACCATTTTTGTAATATTTTTTTCCCTTAGCCAAACAATATTCCATTTCATCAAGTTTATTCAAATGAAATGTCTCGTCATTCTCACCAGTGGTTCTATATTTACAAGCTTTAGAATCGCAACTTTAATTATAATCACTCTGTATATATGGATTAAAATATGTTGTGTGGTTGTGAAGTTTTCAGTGCTAAAATTTAGTATTCTTCTTCATTTAATTCAATTTTTTTTTTCCCTAAATTATGGTTTTACACAGTTTCCAGGATCTAAACTTTCCTAAACACGGGCAGGTTAAATATGGGGTTGTTAAAAATATGTTAAAATAAATGTAAATAATTAATTTCCATCAATTTACCATTTCTGCATTATCAACTCTAGGAGCTGGTGTAAAGTCTTCGGAATAAGAATTTTTCCTTTGCCTAAAAGGAAAAATAATTTAAATTTAATACTCATCTTATGAAAGAACCACAGCATTAATTGATGATATCAATTTTTAATTTACAATTCTTGTAACATTTGATTACTGAGGGTTTGATTA
>BGPR01023859.1:0-23828 GCA_013235015.1 Araneus ventricosus | reverse complement strand
TTGAAGAACGACATAAAGCAGTTATATCAACCAGTATCTCCACTTGGCAGGACTCGAGGCATAATAATGGGCTGCTACCTACCGGCAGGTCCTAGAAACACTAGGTGACCCATACTTCCCGACAGCGCATATTACCCGCCGTTCCCCTAACAGAGAACTGTAGGCATAATAATGGCTGCTACCTGCCGGCAGGCCCTAGAAACACTAGGTGGCCCATACTTCCCGACAGCGCATATTACCCGCCGTTCCCCTAACAGAGAACTGTAGGCATAATAATGGCTGCTACCTACCGGCAGGTCCTAGAAACACTAGGTGACCCATACTACCCGACAGCGCATATTACCCGCCGTTCCCCTAACAGAGAACTGTAGCATTAACGGGGCCAAGCACGCCGGCAGGCCCTAGAAACACTAGGTGACCCATACTACCCGGCAGCGCATATTACCCGCAGTTCCCCTAACAGAGAATTAAATTAAATTCAATTATGTTATTAAAGGAAAATTCGATGTTTATTTGTACTTTGATTGAAGTGGAAAGTGAAAAAATTATTATGTGACATTTTCGTACATTTCCAGATCATCATGGTGATGGTTCAGTGGTTGACCATGTAGCATCGGCCATCACAGGTAGAGCTACTTATCAAGTAATTACGGAGTTAATCATTGTATGAAGAAATATGTTCGCATTAAGAGAAATAACATCGGAAAGATTTAGAAGTCCGATTTTGTTAAAATACGAATTTGTCACATAACCCCTTCTTTCACTCGACTTTTCAGTTAGCAGTATCTTGCTACATCATTGTAAAGTAGATTGACTGTACAAAGTTAGCAACCCAGTCTTATAGTAAATATGAATGAGGCTGATGCTCGATTTCATGCAAGTTCTTCGCAAATCAATATGGACGAAAAGAAAATTTCTCTAAATCAGGGAATAAAAGTTTCTTGTAGAGAGAAATTTTTATAATGTTACTTTATAGGTCTTTTGCAAATACCCTTATATTTTTAATTTATATATATATTTGTTTATTCCTTAGAAAATTAAGACATCGAATCTGTGGTGGGACTTATATTTGCTCCTTGGTAAAATACAAGGAATATAACAAAATTTATCGCGGGCTAAGCGTGCACTTATATCACTTTATAAGCTAAAAACAATAACACGCAGATATTCATGTGAGGAAATGTGTTCCATTTGGCTCAAAGGATCAATTTTGAAAACTGAAACATAGTTATTTAAAAGGTATACCGTGACATTTCAGTAACATTCCATTTTTATGGAATTTAAATTTGAGTCTTTTGTAAAATCTATTATATGTCCATGAATATTATTGATAAAAAACTAAATATGTGATAATAATACGTTTTTTTTCATTTAAAAAGCCTGTACAGTGATTAGTTCAGTGTTTCAAATAACTTTGAACCCAACTTGAAGAGCGTGAAGTTAGATTTTCTCAAAAGTTACTTTTTTTAATTATTGATATTGATGAGTCTAGCAAGGTGTCTATTACATAAAAATATATCCTTGAAGATTGATTGAAAAAAAAGCATTACTTGAAATTTAACAGATTGAAGAAGCATAGAATTAATTATATTTAATCTAAATATCTCTGAAAGAGCAAGCAAGTCCCTTGATTATTTTTTCACATTTATTGCATGCTTCAGGTAATAAAATAAGTAAACATGCCGAAGATAGATTGAAAAAAGCACGAGGTAGAAAAAGCTTCATGAACTTTCCCAAAATAGCATGCATTGTTTTCTTTATGATGCGCAGAATACATATCTGCACACATAAGTGTACTGTTTAACCGAAGGACAGTTAGAAACTCGGGATCATTCATTATCTCTCGTTGATTTTATCTTTGTAAGGAACGCTTCTGCCATTAACTCTCAATAAATATCCCTAGTCAATGCTATGTGCACCCTTAGGGAAGTCGTGAGAGAAGATGGCAATTGGATGATTCTTCGCTTTTCCTAATGAAATGTCCCGCAAATAATGAAAGGAGAAGAGCTTTTCCCCTGAATGGAAGGATATATTGCGATGTCGATTGTTTTGGGCTGCAAATTCAAGAAGAGGGACAAAACTGGAGATAATGAGTATATATTCCTGATAAGCCTGTTTCTTTTTGGATAGCGTTACAACACTCAAAGATTAATAGATAAAAGGGAAAGAATGTTGCGATGACACCCCAAAGGAGCTATGGTGCGGCTTTGTTAAAAGAGGATGCGTGCTTGGTCTAGATAGTTTCTTTATAGTCAGAGTCACTCATCTTAATCAGCGAAGTTGTAATGTGCATTCATGTACATGAATGAAGAGTTTTATAAAAATACAACGTTAGAATATATTAAATATTTTATATTTATAGAAGATTTCACTTTTTTTTTTAACTTGCATGAAAAGTCGTGAAGCATTTTGACTTAAAAAATTCATTTTTCTTTTAGAACTTAATTTAAGTAATTAAAATTCAAGAAATCCTGAAGTTGATTTATGTTTCAAACTGTATTCAGTATACATTTCAGCAAAAAGACTGTTTTTCATAATTCAGTTATATGCGAATAGGTCAAATGTAATTATCATATTACTTATTCCTTCCATATTACCATGAATGGTGCATATATTCATGGTACCTATATACATCATATCTGCATGGTAATAACTCATTATTCCATACAGGTGTAAGAATATTCATTGAAGAGAGCTATTTAAATTTCTGCTAAAGAAAAGTTTTACAATACCTTTCGTTTTCAATTAATGCATACTAGCGGAATAGAAATTAAATATTTGTAAAGGAGTCTTTCTCGTGTCTGTAGATGCTGAGGCGCATCTAACATCTATAACATGCATACATAGAAGGTACTGTTGCCTGGTGTACATTAAATGCCCCTTTTCTTCACTAGCGCTTGTTCTCCTAGCTTGATTTACTACCAATATAGAAGATGAAATGCAAGGTTCCCGCGCTCGCAAGAATGTTGAGGATCTATATTGTGACGTCTCCCCTATCTTTTTCCAACGACAGAGAAGACCACACAGCGAAGTCCCCGAAGGAATGAAGTGGGTAATAAAACTGCCCGACCTTACGCAAGCCTAGAGGGGTCCAGGGAGTGCGATACTGTTTCAATAGGCCATCCGTGTGTAGCCGACAAAGACCTCCTGTCAAGAGTTGACCGCTTCCAATCAACACCATGGAGAAAGGCATACAACTGCGGTTGGGTGATTTGTCCAGCTGGAGGACGAATCACCGACAAATAATTCATCAGCCACTCCCCTGGCCTCTGAGGGTAAGGTGTTTAAGAAGGGTGGAAAAGTGGTGAGAGAGTGAGATGAAATGTAAACACGCAGAGAGCTAACTCCGTTGTGTTGATTTCGAGATCCGCAAACCTAGACGAAATGGGCGTATTTTTGATGCCGTGTTAGCCAAACCCCTGGCTGGACTGTTGCATTCTATCGAGCGTCCATTAAGACCTCGATGTCATATACTGACCCTCGGTATCTTTCCTACTCATCCTGAGTATTAATTAGTCTAACCTGGCTAGAAGCATCCCAGTGGTGGATTGCTGCATTCTAACGAGCGTTCTTACTACTTCGATGTCATATACCTATCCTAGGTGTTTTCCATAACTCGCCCTGAGTTACTATAGACTGCTGAACTCTCATAGTTTCATGAACTTTACGATGAAGTTGCATCTCCGTGTATACTCACCATTAGTAACTTCGACGAAGTCCAGTTACGCTTGTTATTGACTCTCGCGATCTGTATCCGGGATTTGTTTATCTCCGTTCTTGAAATTGTATATACTACATGTATACAGCATTGTAAAATAGCAATTTATTCAAGATTCTTATTAAATTTTAAAATGCTGCAACTCTGTGACGTCTTTAAGTCTGTTGATCTTTGATCAGACCCCAGTAACACTGGGCCACGACATTAAAATATCCTTCCGCCTCGTATATAGCGTTCCCTACGGCGATCTGTACCAGCAGTGAGTAAAGCGGTCGAATCCAACATGCCGAGACGTGTTTTAAAGTTGATGGTCCTCAGGTTTCTAATTTACCACTGGTTAAAATCGGTTCAACCAACGGGAGCATTGTTCTGTGCCTTTCATGCCTCAATTACTCCGATGTTTCATCCACGGAAGTGTTGTATCGTACGTTATTCTACCCGGAGGAATTACACTCAATGGGAAATTTATGATTATGGTCACGTTTTAAACTTTCCGAGTAAATCATTATTTAAGGCCTTCGATGTTTACAAAAGGGTTTGAATTGCTTTCGATTGGCGAGATTACACCGGATATTTAATGTCCGAGACGTGATCTATAATTTTCCGGGGGTTTCTCACAATAAATCTTGAAATAAATCGTATCGAATTATGATCAGATGAATTCATTTCTTTAGGGCTGAGTGCACATATTTGGAAAGTGTTTCGGAGAACCTTAATCGAAATGTTGTTGATAGATCCTTGATTTGACCTCAGTGAGTTTTCGTTATAACAATTTGGTTTGTAATGGATGAAACCATAACAAGAAATTGACTGTTTATTCAATGCTTCATTAGCTCTCCTAGATAAAGCCCCACTATACATACACGCCTAGGATTAGCCTAGGTCATCTCGAATTTCAACTGTCTGTTGCAAATTAAGCTTGTAAATAAAAGATTGATATTAAAATAGATGGACTTTTTAATTTAATCTATTTAAAGTAAAAGAATATTATTAGACTTCCCAACGGGTACTGGAATGTGGTCATCCAAATTAGACGGAAGGGAAATAAGTCTTGTGAGGTAACGCTTGTATTCAAAAATGTTATTTTTCTTGGAAAAATCTCTTTTTAAAAGTTTCATTTCAGTTTCACTATTATTGATAAGGCTTTTTTTAAACATTTTTGGTGTATATATGAGGAAAGAGGATATAGAAAGTTGGATTTAATTTTTCTAGAGCGCTTAGTACATGAAACAAAAGTTTAAGAAATTGGAAAAATCTGTGGTGTTTGGTGAAATGACCTGACACTAGGATTAGCGAAGAAAGTCCTGAATTTCAACTCTTAAGTGAGGACATTTTAAATTATTCTTACCTTCCAAAAATTACGATTGGAAGGCTGTATTAAACAACCAGAAATTCACAGTCACGAACTTAAAAACTAAGTTTTATAAAATTAACATCTCAAGGAATCATTTAAAACTAAGACCTATTCTAATTAAAATTTGACAGCGCATTTAAAGTTGACATGATTCAATCGTCTTACTACTACTTAGAGATTCAATTGTGACTTCATGCCTACTTCGTGATTCAATCGTCGGTACTTCTAAAATTTCTAGTTTCGAGAAGAGATAATTTTTTGTAATTCATTTAAATGCGAATGTGTTAAATATTACCCATTATTACCATTTAAGTTTAAATGAAATTATGTAGTATAGAGAAAAATACTGTTTAGATCAAATTTCTCTTTGAAAGCCATGAAATGAAAATTTGCGGAGGAATCATTTAGCTCTGCTTAGCTGCTCAGGCGCGTTTAATGTCTTGAGCCCTAAGCTGAGAAGTGCCTATTGGCAGTTACATCTTAAATGCCTCTTTCTGCATTAGAATTCTCTTAAGTGGATCTAATATTAATATAGAACACGAATAGTTTAGTGCTCTCCAATCGCATGAAAGCTTCAGATGTATATTCATCTGCCTCGTGCACAGTACTGCCTGGGGAGATGTGGGGCTGTCTAATCGTAACATGCCCAGACGTGTTTCAAAGTTAATGGGACGTAAGTTTCTCGTTTATTGAGGGTTGAAAGAGGGTCAGCCATCGGGGGCATTGTTCTCTGCCGTTCATGCCCTAGTTACCCCGATCCTTCCTCGACGGAAGTAGGCTATCAGAAGTAATTCTACCCCGCGGAATTACACTTGGTGGAAGATTTATGATCTTGGCCACAATCAGACCCTTTTGAGGAAGCCATAATTTAAGGCCTTCGATGTTTACAGAAAATACAGAATGGCTTTCTAGTGGCCCGGATTGCACTGAATATTTAGTGTCCGGTAAGCGATCAATGATTGGCTCTGGTGTCTGACAATAAATCTTGAAATTAATCGCATGTTTCTGACGAATTCCTCTCTTTATGGCTGGTTACACAAGTTTGTCAAATGTTTGAGAAAATATTTACAGAAATGTCAAACATAGCAGCTTTGTCTGATGTGCTTCAACATTTGCTTTTTACAACTTTATTTGCGATGTTTAAATAAATTATCCAGTATTTATTGCTTCATATTAATTACTGGATTTGGCCATACTGTCTTGCGATATACGTAAAACTAAGGTCACAAGAGGTGTTGGATTAGCAGAGGTTGTTTCGAATATTAATTTCTGTCTAGGATTGAAAGAATTTCCCTGATTGTCAGGAATTTTAATAAAATTTCCCGCATATTTAAAATCTCACTTATAAACAAATAGTTCATATTAAAAATGATTTTAATGGAATCTAGTAAAGTAAAGTTTTTAATGGAATCTAGTCAAATAAAGTTTTTAATGGAATATAGTTAATGTAATTGTAATTTATTCTCCTTCTCATTCCATATTATTTGTAGAATAAGGTTAATCATAATTAGAATGATTGTGAATCATTTGCTTTCGAATGTTTTTTCCGGTAAATCTGGTTGCAACCTTTGCTTTTCGGTTTCATTGTTATGGTTATGGTATGTTTGCAAGTGCGTATGTAGGAGAGACGAAAGGATTTGATTTCATTTTACTGGAGCTGTTCAGCATAATTTAAGGAACAGAGAATATATGTGATATTAGAGAAAGTGACCAGACGTAACTTTCATTAAGAGATGTAGTTTTAACTTTCTATATAGTATATGTCTCTGATTCGTTCCAAAATAGATTTGAACTTCCCGGATTGTACCATTTTTTTAATTAATACTAAGAAAATAGGAAGATTAACTAAATTTGATCTTTAAAAATGTTACCTTCTGAAGATATGTCCTTAACAACTTTTATTATAAAGAGAGCATGGTCATTCGAACGCGACATATGCGGATGAGTTAGCCTGTGAGAAAACTCTATAATTAACCTTTTTCCTTTTAACTGTTATACCAGAATTTTTTTACCTTTGAATGCGAGAACTGCTGTACCAGACACAAGTGAGAATTTCACTCCCCGCATTCAACGCAGTACTTTTGGTTTAAGTCCCCGTAGCCTAAGAATAATAGCGAAATGTTCTATATGCTAATAATGCATTTGGCTATTACCACTCACTAATTTTTATAGCATACTTTATATGTTTATATTTGGCTATACTCTAATTTTTTGAAGAATTTTTAACGATAAATTATTTTTATATATTTGAATTTATTAGTTTTTATTTTATTTAATTTTTTTATTTTTATCTTGATAATTACTCTACATCTACGACGCGAGAGTCCCAGACTGACGTAAAGAAAACCTACAGAAAAGATACAGAAAGCCTCAGAATCTTTAGTGAAGCTAAATTGACAGAAATAAGTGTGTGTACTGTTTCAACAACCCTGTATGATTTCCTATTCAGATAATTAAAGAAATTTATTTCAGTTTAATATTTTTTTATTTATTCAAACGGTTAAACTTGATCGAAGATATTTCCCTTTTTTATATATTAATAATGAGACTAAATGCATATGTGTATATTAATTTGTGTTTTTGTGAAAGTTCGATAGGACAGAACATTAGACTATCACCTACCAACTATGACACAGGTGTATAATAATGTATTAAGATATGAAACACGAGTATTTTCATGATTTAAATAAATCTTCCTGATTTTAATCGTAAATATATTAAATTCATTTGATATTTGGTGACCTAATTATACTTGGCATATCATACCTAACCAAATCCATGCATTAGGTAGAGGAAGATTGGCATCTAATTTTGATCAAATCGCCCTGGAGCACCTAGGTAGCAAAAAAGATAGAAGACTAGCCTAGCTTCAGTATATTGGCATAGATTGTTTTCCTGGGAAACTTTCAAATGAAATTGGGCTACTTGAATTCGTTTCATTGTTAATGAACGGAAGTGTCTGTAGGAAAATTTAGAAATTCTCATTCTTTTAGAGAACCCATTCAGAATGAACCCAGAATAACTTTTGCAATATTTTATTTTTATACTTAAAAAAACTGTCATCTGAATTATTTCCCTCCTGTATAAAATTGATTTTCTAAAACATACATCTTGAATATATCATCAGTACTCATTTTTATATAAAATCCTCAAAAAAACGTACTTCCTATGTTTTTTTCCAAATAAAAAGGAAATAGTGATGATAGAAAACTAATACAAACTTCGCATTTTGTCACAAATGCTTCTTGAAACAAACTAAATGATATACAATGTATGTCGAATAGCAAACACTTTCAAATGTCCAAATCTTTGGCACTTAAAGCATCTAACAGATTAGGTAGGCTGAAATTTCAGGAAACTATATTACATAACTTGCAGTGAATGAACAGAAAAGAAATTCTTGAGCTTTGTAGGAAAAAATAAACCATTTGAAAACAATTAATTTGATATTTCGAAATAAGATTCGTAACTGTAGAATGAATCCTTAAACTCAAAAAGCAACATTCCTCTTTTAATCATGATATTGAATTTTTTACAATATAAAGAAAATTAAAATAAAATCTATAATTATGTTATCTTATATATGTCTAATAAAATAGAAGCTTGTAAAATTTTCCTGAATTCATATTTGCAAATAGAAAATATAATCAGTTATTCGATAATGAGAAATCAGCATTTCAAACTGTCTGTTCACCTCTTACTCCTAAGTCCATTAAGGTTACTAAGGTTTTTCACGCACCATCTTCTGTTTCAGGCATTTTAATGTCCATCTTCGTTGTTGTTAGATGAAACTAGAGTTTCTGCATTAAATGTTCGCAAACAATGTCATGACTACGTTGAAAACAGATGCTATGAAAAAAAATTATTGTCCCTGCAAAAAACAGTCATTAATGGTTTCGGAAGAATCCTCAGAGAAATTTCAGATAAAATGTATACTATTTTTCTCGTCTTTTTTCATCAACTTGCCGAACTTTGATCAATGATATGATCTTCGAGTGATCTAGACATTTTTCAGAGAAGCATCTTATTATTTAACTAAAGAACTCATTGCTAAGAAAATGACATGTGAAATCCGAACGGTGATCTATTTGTTTACATGGGAACTTTTTTGAAGAAGCGCCGTTTGTTTAAAGAAAATAAGTAATTGATCAAGATTATATATCACGTTATTATATAATGGCAAATATATGACATTATAAAAAAATTATTATACAGCGACGGGAATAATGAAAGAGTGTAGGTTTTAACTCTGAAGTTTTCAATGTTGACATTACATTTGTAGAAACACTGTTTGACTCCGTTTTATTTTGGCCCATAGCTTTAATGGAAAAAGTTTCAAATGGTTTGTCAAAATAAAATAATCAGCTTTCTCTTTAATGTACAGATAATTCACCACATTTAATGTGCACTGATCTTTTTTGAATTCGTGAAAATTCAAAGAAGAGATTATATATAACTAATAATAAATAAATTTGGAATAATGCCTTTTATGATGTTGTTGATTCATGTCCACCTGGTCCAAATACTAGAACAGGTCCATGATGCCATGTCGCTCTAACACTACCACAAGTCCATTTTCCCCTTCACTTCACAGCAGCCTCGCAGAGGCGCCAATACAGTCAATGACATGAGCAGGAGAAGCAGGACAGGAACAAAAGCAAGAGGAATAAGTCTTTTCTCTGCCGACGAATTTCAAGCTTTTGATATGGCCACTGCGAAGTCTGGCCAATGCAGTCTGTGCGGATCTTGTACCTTCGGACTGTAGAGACAGACCAGGACAAATTCCAGCACACCGTTCGTGTGCGGGAGGGACTTTCCAAGTAGAATTTGCTTTAGACCTGCGGATAGAAAATATTTCGGACTCGAAGAGTTCACCAGAGGCAGCAGAAGGAAGAATGCCTTTTATTTTCAGCACTAATGTAATTTTTGCTTTTCTGATTGTTCGAATACGTCGCCAGCAGAGAGTTTGAAAAGTTTATACGATCGGCGGATTTACATTTGATAACGAATTTGGTGTCGTATGAGCAGATTCCTTTGAGGAATCTGTATTTCCTTTCAAAGAAATTTCATAATAATTACAAATTTTGTCTTTTACTATAAATGGCACCAAATAAATTTATGTGTTAAAATATTTATATTAGAAGTATAAACTGACTTTTTCTGCCCTATAACTCTAATGTTTCCTCCCAAAGGGGAGAAAGTAATTTACGATAAATTAGAAAATTTTATTAAAACAAATATTGAGCCCAATGGAGCTTCCGCAAAGTCTGAAATACATTAAAAAAAACTTTATGAAATGAAAACTGAAAGGTTTCATTAAAATTTTAAATCGCATCGAATAATTTTTTGTTTAATATTTGGTAAGGAAGACCATCGACGAGAGGAAAACTGATGAATATATATGAAAAAGGAACTTCTGAAAATCCCCTTTTCCACGATGCCGAATTTCATCGAAACACCTGATTAAATGCAAAGTGGGTTGGAGAAAGAAATAAGGAAGAGTGAAGCCCACGACAGTTGTTAAAATGAATCTCACATTAAAAGGATCAATAAATGAAAAAGATATTCACAAAATCTACGGCGATACTTACTGCAGAATTAGGAATTTTCTAATAAAGTATATGCTTCATCGGAAGTATTTTTATCCACACAGTCTACTTGTTATTAAAAGTTTTCATTTTGAATAAAATGATTTTACCTAAAACATCGCGTCTTTATCCCGAAGAAGAACCTTTCGATAAATTTTATAACTCGGCAAAATATTTTCTTTTCTCAGAAAATGTGAAAAAAATTAAATTTTCGCATCCATTTCTTTCTAAATCATAATCTAAGCGTTATAGCGAAATGGGGCTCTAAACTCCTTTCGTGGAATATAAACTGAAAAACTGAAGTGAGCTAGAATTTTTGATGGCTCGCTCTGAACCTTGGCTAGAATTACATCTTTTTCCGTGTTTGCTTTGTGGATGCCTCCACCTCGAGTGTTTTGCGAAGCCATCACATTGAACGACATTCGAAATGTGAAAGGGTAGATTCTCCTGCGAATAAATCTAATCGGGCACTTGTACCCTAAATCTGTAAATGTACAGACACGTCGTAGAATTCCACCTTCAAGAAGAATCTGTCGGTACCGTTCCTAACAGGGCAATATTTTTTCCTCCCTCAGAATAATGGATAAAGAATGAAACATTCGGGACGCATGCATTTCCCTCTGAATCATCGAAGCGACTCCGTTATACCGAAATGGAGCTCTGAACTCTTTTCGCGCTACATAAACTGTAGAAGGAAGACGCGCATGGATTTTGGGAGGCTCGCTTTCAACCTTGGCTCGAATTTTTTTTCACTCCACTGGTGCGAGCTGGGTGGATGCTTCCTGCACGGATATTTTGCAAAGTCATTACATGAAATGTCATTTTAAATGTGAAGAGCTAGATTAGATTCTCTTGTGGATAAATCGAAAAATTCGATTGCGAATAAATCGGGCCACTTATGACCTTACTCTACGAGTGCATTGCATATCGTAGAATTTAGGTAAGTTGATGAAAAAATAATTATTTTTTGACTATACCCCAAGGGTCACAGCGAGTACGTAGATGAGAAGCCGCCTGATAAGTATGTGGGTTCTCGCTTCTCCTGGAAGTTTAGAAATGGTGTGGGGTCGAGTTAACCTCCAGTCCAATGTCGGGAGGCACCTCCTTCGCGAGTGAGCGTTAACGCTCCGACTTAAGTTTTCGACCAGTCCCATGTCCATCCAGCCGGTACGGGGGCCATGGGGTGGCGTTCTGTCGTGTCGACTGTTGTTCAATCGACGTCGAGCATTTCGACAGGCCGGGGGTATCTCCACTCATGGATAGTTTTTGAATACTAATAATTATAAAGAATCGCAAGTACTGGGCGGAAAATTTATGTAGGGGAAAGTAGGGTAAAACATGGGTCGCTATGGTTCAAAGGCCTGTGGAGCTGAAATATCCGACACAGAATCTCAAATTTTATTAAAATATTCATGGTTTAACGGAGTACAATATATCTTTCCAGAAAAGTCACAGTTTCATTACTCATTATATCAATGATTTTTTTTTTAAATAAAAAGTCTCACCACCCAATTTTACCCCACTAATGGGAAAAAACCGTTGCATGTTACCAACACATGTTAACGTTATGTGGAAATCAGGAAAACTCTATTTTCAGTGGAAAAGTTACAATGATTTTTATTTTATATGACTATTTAAGAGTATTAGTTGCAAAATTCACATGTAAAGCAGTTGTCTTCTTCCTCCACAACACTGCAGCATTTGTGGGCACAGCCAAGACAGTTTTTACGTTGAATTAACCCTTCACATTTTTTTGAAATAGAGAATACATCATTAAAATATAAACAATCAACGTCTGATTTGTTTTATCATCAATACTGACTATCCCGGTTTTACGCCACTTGGAACATCCTGTTTTACCCCGAGTTTAAAATAACTAAACAGAAACGCGCAATTATTGGAGTAATTGTTTGATAACGTATACTAAGCTGGACTGAAAATAGTTTTTATAACTGTAATGATTTTTAAGTAAGAAGAGTTTTAAATCAAACGAACATTAGAGAGCTGACTCTTTGGAAACAATTAAACCTTCACAGAAGCAGTGAATTCACCAGCTACAACACGCCGCTATGACTGTTCCTTTTTATTGACTAATAGAGTAGTGCCATTCAGTATCTGTCTTATAGATACAAAAATTAAAAGAGTCAGAATCAAGGGTACCCGGTTTTACCCCACTACCCGTCTTTACCCCATTCTCCCTACTATAAAATTACTACGCAGTTTTAAAAATGCTTGTAAAATATCTTCTTGTATTCGTCTTAAAATCTGGTTTCTGTAAGTTTTAAAACATGTATTTATGTTCAGGTATTCGTTAATTTCACGCGTCCAATGACAATTTTAACGCTCAACTGGGACAAGCTTCCAAAGTATGGCGACTTCAGCTTAATTATGGCACCAATTGTTCTTCTGAACATTGATAAATAAAGTTCTAACATATTTTATGATACTTCCAGTGCTTTGTCTCCAAGGTCAGGGTTTTGCCAAATATTAATTTGATGTGATACGTCAAGTCAACTTTAGAAGTGCCTTGGTCCAAATTAAATTTATATTTCTGATCCCGAAATTTGTGATTTCAAGTTTCAAATGATTTTGGTATGGTAGAAAAGATTTTAAACTGCTTCTATGAATAATAATGATGATGATAATGAGTCCTCTAACTGCACTTTTTATGAAAATGCAATTAATTAATGCGTGCAGCAAATAAATGCAATTTTGAAACTTGAAAATCCTTACCAACATTCTGTGAAATGGGATGATTATTTTTTCATTCATAAATACTTTATAGTAAGCATTATTTTCTTCTTTCACAAAGCATTTTGGAAAATGGCAGAAAATAAGACTCGGAAACAATTTATTAAATTAACTTTTTCACCGTTTGTTATTTCTTAATTCCTTATTAAATTAAATAAATTTCATATTCCTCTAGGGTTGCATCAGGAATGAAAAGTGGAATAGAATACATTCAAAAGGGACGGAAAAGACCGAGAGTAAATCAACAAGAAAATTTTCTTTTCTTCATTTATTTCATCATACACCGAGACACTTCTCCACGCCCATACTTTTCTTGTATAATTATAGTTGAGAGGTGTAATGCCAGGCAAAATAATTTAGTTAAGTTTTTAAATTTTCCACTTTCACATTCATGCACTGCTTTTTATTTGACATACAAAAATTTTCTTTTAAATTCTTCATTAAAAGCAAATATATTCATCTAATTCAGATAATGTTAGCAGAGAGAAAAAAATTCATTTAAAAGAAGCTCTTCGTGCCAAATATTTTATAAAGTTATTATTTTCCTGTTCTTTAGAACGAAATATCAGGTTTATTTTTTAATGTCATCTCATATCTACTTTTCTTAATTAGAAAAAATTACTGGTCTTTCCAAATTTCATATATTGTGCTTTTACTTAAGGTTAATTACTAATTAATGATCTTCATTTTAACAGCTATATGTTACACAAAGTGGAATTAGTGTGTAGTATTATACGATTATACGCTGAATAAGTATGAAAGACAATTGAATTTTCTTAAACTAAAGCTATCAAAGATTTGAGATAAGGATTTTAATGAATTAATTTCTTTATAATTCAAATTTAATTTTTGTGTCGTATAAACTTCAATAATATTCAGCATTAGGGAGCTTGAATTTGGAATTAGCATTAATACCCTGTTATTAAAAAACCTATAGAAACGCGAAGTAACTATTGCGATCATAAATTTCATCTCCCCTATCGTCACAAAAGGTGTTTAAGTATAGGTTTGAAAATGTTGCGTAAAAAAAAATTCTCTTTATGAATTTGATAATGATTTCCAATATCAAATAACCCAGATTGCACTAAAAACAAATTATATAACCTATAGAGTTCTATGTCACAAGGGTAACGTATTTTTTTGTATTTGAATGAACTGAAGTAAAACAAGACTGTAATGTTGAAGCATTTAATTTTGACGTATTGTTGACTAATGTTGACACATTTCCATTGAAATATATTTAAAATATCGAAATGTTTTGCAGACCAGAATGTATTAAAATGTAACCCAGAATGCATATGCATTGACGCTCAGTTTATCGACTTGTCTTTCTACGATGCGATTATAACTTAATATTTAAACGAGTGCGTTTAATATATTCAAGGTGTTATATATTAAATTCCGAAGCCAAGAAAATGTGTATTTTGGCGTCTGTCAATTCTCTAGGGAATTAAGATTAGTTCAAATGAATATGATTCAATTATTTCATTTTGCTATATCAATGCCTGCGACCAAATAATTGAAATGCTAAACGAATTTCACGAAGAATTAATTTTCAGCAGGGAAATTTCAATTCCCTATAAGACTGCTTGAATTTTAATAATGCTTTTTCATTAACTTCAACTTTTCTTCTATCAGCATGTAGTTTTGCAGATAAATCAGCCACAATTACATTTATTGATCAGCGCTTCTTGTAAAATGTCTTTTTCTTCAAGGTAACACAATTATGTTTTGGGGCATTTTTGCGGCTCATTAAAAACTTCCAATGTAAGTTAGAGAGGAAAAAGATTCCACGAGAAAAAAAATTCAGGTACTCTAAACATTTTTTCTAAGAAAATGAATAATTTCTCTTATGAAAAAAGCACATTTCGAATTTGTGATTTATGTTGATATTGATATTTTGCCTTCAGGATCTTGATTTTTCTAACTTTACTGTCAATTTATGAGCTACCTTATGTTTATTTAATGACAAATTTTGTTATTTTCAAATTATTTGTTTTTGAGATAAATTATCTGCATAACTGTAAATGAAATTCTCTAAATTCATTCTTCATTATCCTAAATTATGTATCATTCTTTTTACTGTTTTTTCTTATTATACAGTATCTTCCTATAAATGTGACGATTCATTATGATTTATTAAATATTTTCTCCACAAGTTATGTAAAGATTATCTATTATAAATTGTAAAATATCTCTCTTATTGTTTGTTACTTTATTAAAATAAAAACACAGATTGGTTCCCAGACATTCAATCTGTTTAGGTACTGTGTAAAGCAATTAATATTTGGAAAGAAATAAATTTAGTTGCTTTGTAATTTTTAAACAGTTAATAAAATAAGCTTTTATGGAAGTTTGAAGAATAAGTTTAGGGAAATATGTTTCTAGTCTTTTTTTCAATAAATGGTAAGTAAAATTCAAAACTGTTAGGTAATTCTGCATTTTAAGCTACGTAGCTTGCATCTTTTCTAAATTGTCTCTCGTACCTTTACTCTAAGACTCGAAGCATTCTTTCTTTAAGATTTTTACGTCATTTCTTTGAGCTAGTCGCTTCACTTGACATCCATATTAGCAGCTATTTAATCGGAATCGTATGACGTTGTCTATTCGATTCCCGCAGCTGATATGTAGATCTAATGATTATTAGCAGAGTATATATGCTTGTCTCTACAATGTCATTTTGGGTACGGTCTGTAGGTCCTCTAAGCATTCTCTCCTCGGAGAGACTTCAGTGCCATGTAAGCTGTTACTGTACCTATAAGATGTAGGACAAGTATGAACCTTGTTAAATGGAAATGTGATCTGTAAATATGTTCTTAAATGTGGTCGTCCAAATAAATGTCTCTTTTAACTTATATGATTCGTCATTTCCGAAACAATAAGAAATGCTCTATCTCATAGAAATTCCACTGCAAAAGCCAGGACTCTTTTAGCTTATAATCCAGGAGCTCTTCATAACTAGTGTTACTCAAGCTGCCTGTCTCTACTACAAGGATTATAGTTTTTACGAGACTAAACCCTGTCTCTACTACAAGGATTATAGTTTTTACGAGACTAACAAGTGATGTTGGCAAACTCGCTTCCTGTGTCTAACAAAAACATTGAAGTCCCTGAAGACCCTTATTTTCAAGCTGATCCAAAAAAAATGCTATCCACTAACTAGTGGAATTTCTGAGATAGGTATTCTCGAATTTCAGAGCGTGAATTATAAAAAGCATACAAAAAGATATTAAGTGACGCGAAATCGCATCAAGAAAGAGTTAAGAAACTAAAGAGAAATAAATATTCAAACTAAATTGAGAAAAACATTAATGCTGTTCTTAAGAAATAAGTAAGGACATTTATCTATTTAATGAAACAGACATTCGCATATCAATTTGAAAGAGGGTGCAGTTAATGATAATATAGAAAAACTGTGCTTGAGTGCAGAAAGCTGGAAAATCACTATTCTAAACAGTTTTTGGGATTCCATAATATACTGCTTCGTTATTCAAAATCAGGATCATAAAATCAGCATTTCAATAATCAGGACGTTTTCTTTACATCCTGTCGCTAGAAACTTATGGCAATGGACATCACTCACCAATAGTATAAGAAACCTTCTTCACACAGTGGACAAATTCAGGTTTCTCGCTCACAGATTTGTACTTTAACAGACTTTGCAATGAAAAATTTGATGGATTTGCCAGTCTTGGAAATTTGCATTTTAGTTTAGATGTTTTTCAAAGCTTGTTACATATCTACATTACAATCATAGGAAACGTAATTTTGTCTTAAATCATCATATCTTGGAGAAGATATTTAAAAAGTTATTTTAAATACTTTTAAAAGAATGCAGAAAGAGGAAATTCAAGGACAAAGAAGTTACTTTCTTACATTCTTTACTGTGAACGTAATATAAGAAAAGGATATAATTTTCGGTGGAGCTAACACTGAAAATATATCAACCCCTTCATTGGGGTGCATGGGAGAAACTTGCTCATCTAACACGCATTCTTTAATTAATAAGTCAAAAATGTGTTTTTCATAAACGTTATAATGAAATCCATAAACATCTCGGATGTTCCATGGACCCTTATTTAAATCAGAACGACAACACCTTTCAAAAACAGAAGATGTTTCTGATTAGATAGCGGAGAAAACAACACAGTTAAGAGGCTAATAAATATTCCGTACGTAAAGTTAATACTCAACGAGATTTTAATATGCGTGATATTTGATTATAATTAGTCTACTTGTTAAAATTTAGATTTTACTTTCATTAGCGCACGGTCAATGCATATGTAAACGTAGGCAAGAATATTTAATTATTTTACTTCCAAAAATCATCATGTGTTACATTGAAACCAATCTCTTTATATCCGAAATGAAAATTCGTGAATTGCATGTGTAGTAATATTTCGTCTCTTAACAAACAACGCTACCTATCTCAATTTTTTAAAATTCCAAAGAGGAAAAAAATACTTAATTTTTCATAACCAGTAACGAATATTTCTGTATTTTTTTTAACATTTGATTTAGATATGAGACAGTATGTCCCACAAAATGTGAGAAAAAAAGAAAAAAAATATTCGTTACTGATTGCAAAAAAATGAATATTTTCTTCCTCTTTGAAATTTCAAAAAAGTGAAATAGGCGGTATTTCTTGTTAAACGGTGATTTTGCAAATTCAACCTTTTTAATTTTAACCTTTTCTAAGGCAGTCAGAAGCATATTTTCCATCAAATTCATCAATTGTTAACTGTTCATGACAAGAAATATCTTACTACTTCTATTAGAGCTGCTACCTCTTTATAACGTCAGAAACAAGAAAGAATGCATCAAGAAGAAGTCACTTTAATCGCCACGTGAAGCAAATGTGTCTTATAGGCAATGTTTTAATTCGAGTTGTATGAATTGCTCATGCTTCATTTGAAATCTGCGGGTGCATCCGTGATCAAGCTGATCGAAGCAACGTTTTGTATTGTGGCGATACGCATTCATAAGCAATTTAACAAAATTATGTGGTATTTAACAATTCAATTAACTATCAGTTGATTTTTGTAATTTTCAGATAATAATTTGCTAACATCTAACACTGAAAGAAGCTGTCATTAGTCCTTGCGAAATTTCTCCTTGAAATGGAAACTTATATGCGTCAATTTCTCGTTTCGAACAGTAACGAAGTTTCTTGATTTGTAAACCAATTTTTAATCTATCAAATAAATTAGCCAGTCAGATTAATTTTTATCCACTAAACTAAATGAATTTCTCTTCTTTAATTAATGTTAATCCTAAAAATAATTTAACATACCTTTTCGTCGTTTAACAAACAACACACCTATCTAAAATTCCAAACAATTGCAATAGGTGGAGTTGCTTGTTAAACGAGGATTTTCAGAAAAAATGTCGCTATAAAGTATTAAGGGGAAATGAGATAACAACGAAAATATTATAAAAATAAATTCGGAAATCTAGCTGCTGAGTTAAAACCTATAACTAATTCATTCCGTTAAAAAGGAAATAAAATATTTAAAAACAAGAAAATATATTTCTGAAACGTTGGAGGTGTTATGATTTCTATTGTTTGAAACTTTAGAACTTAATATAAGAGGAATAAAGAAGTTAACATGATACACTGTAACTATAATTCTAATTTGAAATTCTAAAAGACTCTGAATCGCTGATCTAGAGATATAGCAATGAAATCTAATTTAATTGAGAGTACTTGAAGTTCAAAAAGTTCAAAAGTTCAGGTTGCCGATTTCTTCGTTATTCTAAACTCGAAATATTTATTATAGCTATGTTTGAACCAACTTCAAAGTCAAAAGACTTAACTTGTACGAAAAGCATCACAATTATCTTCAAAACACTTACAGAACTATTATCAACCTTCATACTGGAGAAAAAGGAAAATGCAGTACTTTCTTCTAACTTCAATTGCCTCCCACCATTATGCCATGAGTATTCAATCTGAATATAATGTCACGCAAAAATCCACCAGCCTTTTCGCACCTCAATTTTTAATTACATGATTCATTAACTCTTCCCATTTAGAACGGGAGTGAGAAATGAATGTTACTCTTTCAGACATTCTTTATAGGTCCATTTTGTTAATTTTTTTCTCTAATGTTGGGAGACTATGAAGAATAATGGCTTTGATAATGGATGGTACATCTTGTCAAATTGTAACCAGAAGCCATCATCTTCGATTATATATAAGCTAAGATTATGCCTATTTATCAAGATATTATACTGGATTAAAGTTCTTAAAGAAACGAAAATATTTTATGCTTATGTTTTTATATGAAACCTTATTTTTGTGTCTCCAATGACGCTTTATTATAAAATGTATTTCCGATCTTCAACTTTCCCTGTAATTCTTACAGATGCTTCGAATTCTGTATTATTGTTTGACGAAAATTCAATTCCGATATATCGATGATGTGATGCAAATCTAGATAAAAACATCTTTTTATAAAATTCCACTGTTGACTTTTTCATCACATGCATGCATTCGACATGCTGTTTAAGAACTTCGTGAGATTTTGCACTTGAATTAGAAAATCATTTATCATTTCACAAAATATCAAAGAAAGAGACAAAAGGGAGCAAGGTTTTAACCAAGAAATTTTACAAATAAAAATCGTTCTTTTAGAATGTATGGCAAAACTACGCATATACGTGATGCCTGTGATGTTTCTGTCTTTTTGAAATGAAAGCACCAGATTATAGAAAAATATATCTATTTGGACATAGACAAACACAAGACAGACAACACACATGAAAATTACAGTGCGATACGTTGCACTCGGAAGCCATACTTTGGACATAACCACCAAAAATATATCTGAGATCTCACCTCTTTTCCCGAGGTCGACGCCCAAACTTATTTGTTTACAAAAAGCAACCCTGCGTTACTCCAAACTTTCTCTCAACAATCACCAACGGTAGCCAAACATTACAATGTCTAAAAATGGTAGTCTACAAACTGTAAATGTAGATCAAGCACTCAATAAAAAGTCTTTTTTCAATAAGGCATTGGATCTAAAATGCAAGGGAGAATGGTAAGGGGAATTTTGTCAGTGAGTTAAGTAAAAGGAAAGACTACACAAGACAAAATGTACAACACAAATTTATTGGAATGCAAGTTTACAATATCCACGAACCCCTTTACATGAATAACATAACAAGTCGCACGCTGCACGATAGATACAGTAATTGTAACAGCAGTAATTGCAATCAACAACAAAACCATTGGGGTTTTAAAAGTAAATGTTCAAAGGAATTGCCGTCTATAACTACACACGCTATGCATGTTTTTATTCATGCAACATATAGAAACTTTTTATCTGTGATTTTTAGAACAATACCATCTTTTAGAGCAAATTATACTTCCACATCAATAGTCGTTTTTTTTCATGAATTTATAATTTTTTTTATGGCCTTTCTGATCACCCTATGCATTCTGAATCTTTGCGCTGTAATATTTTCTCGTTGTTCATTTTTTTCATAAACTGTTAAATTCTATTGAGAAAGGAAGATTTATCTCTCCAAATAATACACAAACCAAAATTATTTTTTTAAATAAAATATTGCGTAAAGAATCGTTCCTCCTTCACGTTAAAATGCCAAAATTTCCCAGTCAGGTTTTTATGAAATGCTGACTTTCTTCAAGGTTTCTCAGTCATTTAGTCAAACATCTATACGGATATTTATATATGGCATTCATGGGCATGTCAAGGTTATCTTTATTTAGCATTGAAGTTAATATCTCCTCGAGAGTAGACGTAACAAGATAAATTAAATTTTCATTTTTGTGGTAAAACTGATGCGCTACGATAATTGAGGATCATGTTAATAAGCAATTAAATTTTCATTAAGAAAAATTGCATTTACCCTCTTTCGTTCTGAAATTATAATAGACGACCAATCAATGTTTCTTGTACCTATTTTGATTATTAATCGGTTGTAATTAGTGGAGAGGCGGACTCCCCGAAAAGTAAGAAACGCCTCCTTCGTCCTTCTGTGGCGGAGACAATCCATCTTCCTGTGGCAGGTCTATGAATAAAAGTGCTGCGGCGACTCTCATGAATATGAGATGAAAATGGATGACCCTTCCTTCGCATCTCTCAATCTATCATCTGAAATTACTGAGGTAGGCGAATATTCTGTGAATTAGCATTGTAGAATCTTTCCCTATCAAACTCTAAAAAATATTTGACCACTCTATTAACATGAAAATCCCAGAAAACGTTGCCGTCAAAATGGGTAAAAATAATAACTTATAGATCCTAAATTCGTGCTACAATGATTCCTCTTTTGTCTCTCTTCAAGAGAAAATTCTGAGTAAAATAATTTTTGTAAGTAAGAAATGATTTCTTAAATAAGAAGGTAAAGGATAGTGGTTCTTCTGCTAAATATACAAATCTGTTAGACACGGGAATAGAGATTCGAAATGAATCAGACACCAAACATTTTCCTTCCTATAAAACTTTTATTTAATTTAATTGCTCGCATTTCCCAGCAAAAGAGAAAGAATTTTAATTTTAGGTTATCATCTGTAGATTGGACCGAAAAAAATTCAAATTTTTTTTCAAGTCTTAATACCGCGAAAAATGTGCGAATGGGGAGACCTAAAAGGGAATTAAAAGAAAAATAAAATCAGATTAATATCTTCTGATCCTTTTATGTGCTCTAAAGTTTGCCAGAGTTGGAAAAATTCACATTTTTACGATGTTTTTAACACTTTTAAATTAGCTCTTCTCGAATGTAGATCAAATTCTTATGTATTAGAACTACATGAAATAATGTTTAAATATTAATTTAAATCATCAAAAATCTTCTATAGTGCATTGCCTTCCGTTGTAAATTTTGAAAAAAATTACAAATGAAGATAGATTACAGTTCAAGGAAAAAAATACTAGCTGTACCTATTTTTTTTGTTGGTACCTTTGTGAATACAAGTTTAAATGTTTAAAACAAATTATTTAGACCCATTAGTAATATTGATAAACGAAAGATTTTTTTTTAATGTGAAAAAACTAAGTTTTTTTTTTGGCTAGAAGAGTCGTAAGCCAAAAAAATCATCTTGGTCAGAACATTAGAACATCTCCGTTTTCATTCATTTCTTAGCTGAGAATGCTTTGCAAAGTCTGAGTTATGGTGAGATTAGGCACCAATTCAGCCTTGACAGCAGAGTCGTTCTCATAAAACCATCCCTAGAGACACTTGTCTCAAACTTTCCTGGGAAGCGCTTCTGTCACAGATTTTCACATCGATCAGCTTTGCCTGTGTGAACTGGGAATGCCTCGAATGCCTGCCACCAATTAGGTTAGTCACTTTGAATATACGTTTCATCTCATCATCCACTGATATCTTTTAATAATGGGGAAGATAAATCACAGATCCATCAGTTAATATTTCCGATTAGTCTTGAGCCTTGAAATTGAGTTTTGGCGGCATGATATTTCTGATGATTCTCTTTTTGATCTATCTGTTCATACCCCAAGATTCGTCGAAGTCTCCGAGCTCTCTTGGTGTTTTGTATTATCTTTATCTACTTGACTTTAACATTAAAGGTTCTGGATGAGCGAAAAAGACATTTCGTTCGATCACGAAGGGTGGACAATGTTACGTAAATCTTGAACGGTACGCTTGGTGTATTGATTGGTATTTTACAAGGGTTGGAGTCCCTCTATAAAGTATTTACTTGTTTTTAATACTAAAAGCCACAGCCGGCATGTGACAAAAATAATACAATTATTTCTTGGAAGTTCAGGTGTAGGACTCTTCATTTAAGTACAATCCCCGAGTTCGATTTGCTGTTGTCAAGCCACCTCCAGAATGTCTGCTGACAAGGGACCAGTTATTGTACAAAACATATTTTATGAGTTTGTGCCAGAGCTTTCAATTGTATTGAAATATTGGAGTAAGATATTGTAGACAGCAAATAGATTTGTTCACCAACTGTTAACGGAATCTGACGGAGTCAAATGCTCTTATAAATGTAGTCACTGGACATTTTCGCGACCGCCAGCTTTTTGCAGAACCATTTTACCTCTCAAAGATTTACCATTGATTTGCCGTCTGAGCCAAACAGATGCCAGATAGCAGTTCACTGGAAATGGAGGGAAAGCCGACGCATTGTAACAGTTCTAAATGTTGACTAATCAGACCGTTTTCCAACCTGTTTAACAGCGTTACCATCATCCTGGAAATAAATAAGTTTCAAAGAAATACCTGACCAAGACAGGTAAGAAATAACAGAGAGGCAATATCTTCGAACTTTAGGAAGTTGGAGTAAACATGGCCGATGTAGTAGAACCCATGTTCTTGAATTAGAGTAATGGTGCCTTTTTTTGATGCTAGAATCTTTTCGAGTGAGGCTGGATCTACCACTAGCAGCAAATATTCCTTTTTTTCCCATCAATAAATG
>BGPR01023858.1:0-23829 GCA_013235015.1 Araneus ventricosus | reverse complement strand
CAGAAGAAGAATATCGTAATTTCATAGCATCTCAATCTATCGCAAGTAAAAATATAATTTCATCTTAAGGCTGAAAAATACATCTATTTCTTCACACCTTAATCCATATTCTGTAAATTAGAGAAATATTAACCCTTCTAGGAGTTAATTAAGCTGCAGAGGGAAGGAAAAATTTCGAAACTCCGCATTCAAACCTCGATTGGGCGAATGCATTAGAATGTTTAATTTCCGGATTCGAAGAGGAATAGATAGCGAATGAGAGGGAAAATCCTTTTCCGTTTCTGTCTTCGGAAATAGGAAGCGATTCCTTCTTTTTTGTTGCTGTTGCTGAATATATGAATCGTGTGTGAAGTATTCTGCGGTTGAAGTGTCAATGAACTTAATCCCGTTCTGAAATTTTCAATCACAGATGTGGTTTTGAATCTTGATTGTGGGATGTCCTGGTTCACTTGGGCATGAATTCTGCATTATCTCGTGTTTCCGTTTTGTTTAGGGTATTAGTTTTAGAATTCTGCGGTGGATGCAATAACAACAACAACAATAAAAATACTTTCTATTTTTTTATCATAAAATGAGAATATACGAATATGATGCTGATCTTAATACGATATAAATAAACAATCAGAACCGTTGTTTATCTATAATCTTGTTTCTTTTTTTCTAAAATCTACAGAAACGAATAAATTCAGCTGTAACTTTTCGGGGAGTAGGACTTATAAAATATGCCAGCATGCTTAAAGTACCATCTCAGCTTATTTCTTTGCAGATGGGATACGACTAATCGTAAAATCATAATTAATCCTACATTTGGAACTGGGGTTCTCTCAGATTGCTTGCGTATATTTTACGTTCCATATTTAAATCATTTGGTATTAATTTCTCACTCTTTTAGCTGTCTGGAGGTGAATTCGAGGAAAGGTAATTAATGAAGTTTTGGCTCCAAACACCCACCTCCAAAGGTCGGAAACAACAATAATACTGATCTGTAAGTCTTAGGGTTTTTTTTCTTCTCTCATTACATTTTAATACATTATTTTCCAATTTTTGAGTTGCATATTACAGTGATAACTCTATATAAAATAGGTATAAGGTGATGATTGAATTTTCTTTGGAAAATGCAATTGATTGGGATTAATGCTAGAGCTAATTTTCTGTTTAACGATGGGCTCTGAAAAGTACAATCTTTGCAATGAGAACGATGTACAAGAAATCTGGCGGATGCTTTTGAAGTCATGAGAATAAAATTAATATGTCTATCAATAAATGTATGACTGGTATTTTATAAGGAAATTAAAGATTAAAACACTGAAGATAAAAAAAAGAGAACATGCAATTCAGATATTTCCTTGCCTAAAACCATTCATACAATACCCGAGCGCTAAGTAGGGGTGGCGTTTATAAAGAAAATAACCGATTTTAGGTTATTCAGGTTTTTTTCGCCTCCTGTCTAACCTGGCGGTTTAAACGCTCAAAGTAACCGGTTTTGGAAATAACCGATTTTCGGTTTTTTGTTATGGAAAAAACGCTGTTTATAGACAAAATTTTTATTGATATTTTTTTAACAAGAAATCAATCCATTGACCTATATTTATCTCTTCATAAAGACTCTTTTAGTAGTTCGCCTACCACCATGCTCCTCAAGGAAGCGGTTGCAGTTGATTGGCCTAAGATAATGAAATTCAAAGCTTCATAACTTGGTAAATTTTAGTTTAATCAAACCTAAAATCCAGCCTATCTTCCGATCCATTTTTTTATCCGGTTATTGGATTAAAAAAATAACCGGTTATAACCGGGACAAAAAAATAACCAAAAAAGACCGGTTTACCGAAGCAAAAAAACCGGTTTTCGGTTAAAACCGATAGGTGTTTCCCATCCCTAGCCCTAAGGAATGGTTAACATAGAAATATAAGAAAGTATACGCTACGAATTCATCTCGCCCATTTTGTTCATTCTTTTACTTCTATCTATTTAAAGTTGTAAATCTGTCAGCGCGATGTTTATTTAATTACTTTTTGATTTTGATTGCTCAGCATTTAAGCTCATTTCGTGCAAATGTTTAGAGTCTCATTCTTCTTCATAACACGTAGTCATGAACAGCGAAACAGGAGACACCCACTACGATAACAAACTTCCCGACGGCACTAATTGATGGAATCGACTACCTAAACTTTTGTCTCGTTATTTATTAAACGACTCTTACAGTATTTGACAAGCAAATTCTTGAAGGCAAGAAAGATAATCGGAAATTAATAATTTGAAAATAGTCTTATTTATTGAAATATTTATGTCAAATTTTCTAATTTTTATCTAAGGGCGTAATTTCAACACTTTTTTAATTTTAAATTACTGTTTCTTTCGAAAGTGCATCGATAAACTTCGGTTTCACCTATTACGTTTTTCTTAATTTTATTTTATTTCCCACGCCGACCCTGTTTACCCAAAGTGCGAAAAGCATGGCACGAGCCGACAGGAAGAAAACTTTCAATACAAATATTAGCGTAATACAATACAATACAATATAAATAAGTATATAATACAACACAAAATATTGGGTAATACAGTACAAAACAATATAAGCAATATGAAACAATATAAATAATGCAATACAAAAAACAAATATTAATATAAATACAATAAAATTCAAACAACAAACATAATAAATAATTACAAAGATAAATAATAAATAAATGCAAATATACGCAATAAATAATTAAGCATCCATACAAATAAGCAAAAAGTGAAAAATGAATAAAATATAATAAATAGTAAATAAAATTTTAAAAATTAGAAGAAAAGAAAAAAATTAAATTATAAGAAGTACAACCTCATGCGACAGGGGCGAAAAACAAGAATTACCCTAAAAGGATTTTTTTTAAAAAAAGAAGCCTGAGATATAATTTAGGAAAGAGAGACCAAAAAAAAAAATAAAACTTTTAAAAGGAAAACATATTACGTTTGTGAAAGATAGTGTAAGGTACCCATATTCTATTTTCTGCAAGAAATATATTTAAAAAATTGTTTTTATAAACACTATTCATAATGCTCTCAAATATAAAATATTTTTATGTAAATTAGTTTCTACTTTTTCATATATAATTTCTTTATTATAAATATTATTCGTTCTCGAAATTACTTTTGCCCCTTTTCGTTCAGGCGGCGCCAATGAAAAATAATTTTATGACTTAATTATCATTTCTCCGATAATTAAGTTCTAAAATGCTAAAATAATGCATTGTCAATGAGCAAACAAATGCAAGTTTCAAAATTGCAGCACTCAGGAATGAAAAGTCGATTACAAAATCCTATCTTTACAAACATGTAACAATTTAAAATAAATAAAATAGTGTAAAGACGAATTGGATTTTTAATAATTTATTATTCATTTGAATGATAAGCTAATATTGGATGGAGTAGCTAGGATTATTATAAAAACGTTAAAACAAAACTGGTACCCCAATGTTAAAATTTAGTCTATTTAATATATATATATATATATATATATATATATATATATATATATGGATATCAATTATCAAATCAATTTTGGGTACTGAAAAAAATAACACGATAATAAGCAATTCAAGCTATAATGATATAATTCACCTACCTTTTCAGACCTGAAAAACCTAGCTACTATTAAAAGTCAATTTGCATATAGTGGTAGTGCAATGCTAGTTGTGAAAAAACAAATTAGAGATATTAAAACAGAATCAAAATCTATGAATTTCAATCTTTTTATTTTAGAATAGTTTAAATTAAATCACTTTGATCACTGCCACAAGTTATACATATACAAGATGATGCACATGTTTAGAAAATGTAATAACCAAAATAAAAATATATAGCTACACATATTACAAAGCGCTGCAGGCTTAAAAAAATATATGGTAATGAGGATACTAGGTAGAAACAACAAATTTAAGGAACATCTTGATTCTGCAGAAAAATAATGGTGGTACATTTACAAAGCACATCTCAGTCTTTGTTTGCTTGTGAAAAAATTACCAAAACACACGTTGTATGAAAAATTCGGAGAATTGGCAATATCAAAAATTATGTTATCAGCCTTGAGGTAATTCAGTCGCATTATTGGTACACTAACAAGTTTCCTTGCACATTTCCATCAACACACTGTTAATGTAAATCATTTTTGCAGAGCAGGCTGTTGAAGAATTTGCACCCTGATCATTTCTAGTGCAGGGCTTGAATATTCAGTGCACTCTAGCTACTGATTTGTATATCGAAAATTTTAGCACCAAAAGCTGTCACAATTTCCTCCATTTCACACATGAATAAAGATGAAAAGATAAAACTTTTTAGATGATACCATTCACAGCTTGAAGATTTTAAACTCGCAGAATCTAGAAGATTTCAAATTTGCAGATTCCAACATCACATCACCACACCAAAAAACTTGTAGTAGAATAGAACTCTTTCTTCTAAAACTTCAACGGAAAAAAATATATAAAAAAAACAAGCTCCCTGAAGGCGTAAAGGCCCCCAGAAGCCTAAAAAAGGCCCTGGGACCCGCAGCTGCAAATACACCTGACTCGTTGAGAGAAGCACAACAAAGAAAGACAAATCATAACGGAAAACGATTCCAGATACAGACGCCCAAAACCTGATTACGCCAAATTCTTACGCGAAAACAAGATGGCGAAGAAATAATCCCGTTGCAAAATTTGAATTTAAAAATTAATAAAGTTGAAACCTTAATGGAAACAACAACAAAAGTTAAGACAAATAATAATTAAATCGAAAACAAAGTAAATAATTAAGTCAAATTTAGAAATTAAATGAAACGGCTAAAATTATCGTTTGAATTTCAAAATATGCCAAAGTTGCCACAAGAGAAGATAGAAACTTTAGTGGCGAAGAATTAAATTAATTAACCAGCGGGAGTGGTCTCCCCTAAACTTTCTCGTATACTTTCTAAGTGGTGATTCGTCAAAATCTCGAGTTCGAATTTTTTTGACGATTACAATACTTTCTCTTTGTATACTTCGTATACGAGAAAGTAAAACAAAAAAACAAACAAACCTGAAATCAAATATCTGTTGCCACGTTTCAAAAAAAATATTACTTTGAAGCAGGTGCGATAAAATAGGCAATGCAATGAATACTAAAGCGAAAATTCTGCTTTGGAATTGAATTCCCAAGAAAACAATTTGTACTACCACAACCGTAACAATTGCAAAAGCGCGTGAATAAAAGATTTGCTGAAATAATGAGATCGGTTTGTATTACAACAATAAAAAATTGTTAACAACTGATGATTGAAAACATTATTTATTGTTGTAAATAAAATTTACAACAATAACAGATTGCTACCAATACGCATGCGCATGAGAATCGGATCAAAAGAAATTTAATATGCAATTTGAACGCCTCTTTTTGACGGATTTGGTCCAAACTTTTATACGGACCTACATTCCTAACGATAAAACTGTGTACCAAATTTCATCCATTTAGCTATTCAAGTTTTTGAGTTATAGAGATCACATGACCGCGGACATACAAATAGACAGACTTCCCGTTGACGGATTTTGTCCAAAATTTGATAGAAACCTACAAATTATGTTCAAAGACCACATACCAAATTTCATCCCCGTAGCTCTAATAGTTTTCGAGTTATCGTGTTCACAGACAGACAAACACACACACAGACATAATTCCAAAATTGTGTTTTTCGGACTCAGGGAGGTCTAAAACGTGGTGATTCGTCAAAATCTCGAGTTCGAATTTTTTGACGATTACAATACTTTCTCTTTGTATACTTCGTATACGAGAAAGTAAAAATACTGACAAAACCGAAAAAAGATGTCGATGCATATTTGCAATCTAACAGCTAACATAAGAAGTTTTGACAAAATTAAATGAAATAAAATACGTCGCTTAGTTTTATAAAGCAGGGAAGATCGATAGATTAGATAAATGTAATATGAATTTTTTCCAGAAAAAATGTATAAGAAATAATTTAGTTTTAAAATACAAAATATGCATACTTTTAATAAATATATAATTATTTTATATTTTAATAAGAATAACCAGCTTTTTAAAAATCGTATTTTTAGTGATTTTACTGAGAACATTGATAATCTTTTTAATTAATCATGATACTCGTGAGAATTAAAAACCACACTGAATAAAGAAACACATGACTCAAGAATTTTAGATTTCATCCCACCATTTGCAGGCTTTTACACATTTTAATAAAAACTGAAAATTGCTGAAAATTGGCAAAAATACAAACTCTTATTTCATTTTCGACAAACTATTGACTGCTATTCCTTAAAAACCATTGAGCAAATCACTATCTATCGAAACGTTTTGTTATTTCTCTCACTAAAGAAGTAATTTTAAGCTATACCTTACTATTATCTGGATCTGAAACAGGAACACAATTCAAGCCTCTAACTGTTATACCTTTACTTTCTGCTTTTATACTCTTCTTTCGAAGCGTCCATAAACTCTTGACAAAGAGTTGCCAAAATACTCTCTTCTCTAACAAAAGATACGAAGCAACAAGAAGCAACAGAAAAGAAAAATAAAAAAGAAGGAAACGCCATCCTCACTTTCTTGACCACTGGTGTACGCGAGAAGTGGCCCCTTGGTGCGTCAGGAAGCACTCATGGTTGCGGCCCTAAAGGGCCTTTGAGCCTGGGCCCCCGCAAAAAAGGAAATGGTCTATCCGAGGAAAAGCAAAACGAATTGAGACTGACTACACAAAGGGGGACAATTGAAAGAAGTCTGGGACTCAATTGGAAACGCTATCGAGAAGTGAAGGAAAATTAAAGAAGTGTGCTCCAGTAATCTTATTTTCTCCTTTACCAACTCATGGAGGTGGACAAAAAAAATGGCGTCCCTTCAGGGAAGCATTTCTTCTGCGAATGAGGCGGAGATTCGTAGAATCGTAATTAATACTTCGTTCTATTCCAGTTTCTGGCTCCTTTCACCAGAACTTTCGTGAATAAACGTTTTCTTTCACTTGATTGGAAAGCGTAATGAGGTATTATATACTTAGTAGATTTAAAAAAATTAAAGGCTGACGAACAATATGGTATTTATAAAGATATTTATTTTGCTGTTTAAGATCGTTTAGTATGAAGATAAAAATAACAGTAGAATTTAATGCATGCATTATTCTACTTTATTTTTATAATTAATGATTAATTTTATCTAAATTTATGAGGATTTTCAACTAGCATTACTGAAATTATTTCATAAATAAAGATAATAGAAATTCGGCTAGTGTTTTGCATATGCTAAAATTGATGCGGATATTCGTAGAACCGCTTTGCTTTATTACAGCAATTGGTTACTTTTCCCAGAAAGTTCACGTATAAACGCTTTTTTCATTGGATTAGAAAGCATAACAATCTATTTTATACTTAATATATTTTATATATCTCCTGTTTCTGTGAATGATCATTTACTGCGAAACAAATAACAGTAGAAGTGCATGCAATGCATGCACTTCTATGCATGCCTCTATTTTTTAATTGATAAATAAGTTTGTATAACTGGTGAGGAGGTTCATCTAGATTTATTGTAAGCTATTTTATTTAAACAGATAGTCGACACTAATAGTGTTTTGCATCTGCAGAAATTGGGGGCGATAAGTAGAATAGTGATTAATAACACTGCGCGGCAAAAAAAACAAAAATTTCGAGCCCTGATATCATTCTTTCAGATTCTTATTCAAACTGACCTCCTAAATCCAAATATGACCCCCATTTTGCCCCATCACCCACCGTTTTCTCGTGACGCCCCCTCCTATTTGTAACACTGTTTGGTAATTTTATGCCCATGAATTTGATTTGGAGGAGGGAAAGCATTATTTTAACCGTTAAATGTCTTCTGAGGGGCTACAGAGGTTAAAAGTTCAAAACTATGAACATTTGTAACAAGAGGGGAGATTTGGAAGGAATTTGTCCCCTTAAATTTAAAAAAAATCAATAAAAATGACCGGTTTTTCTGGTTTGTTTTCGCAATTTTTTCGTTTATTTTCTACATATTCCAGCTTCAAGCCCCACGCTTTTCCTCACCCAAACATCCCAAATAATAAAAATATATAGCAACAATTTTGGATAAAAGCGGGTGAGGAGGAGAGGTCCCGAAGCCATGACAAGAAAGTTTGGAAGATTCACTGTTCAACGTTGCCGCTCTTTATTTTTATCACTGTTCTGTAATTTTATGTCTATGAATTTGATTTGGAAGGGGGAAAGGATTATTTTAACACAAAAAATTTAAAAATAAAAATATAATATATAATAAATAATAATAATAATAGATAATATAATATAAAATATAATAAATGTAATTTATAATATAGTACCTTCATCTGGTGCTGGCTTTCCTCTTGTACCATGAAGTAGAAGTTTTTCGTACTAATGACCAGCAGTATTCTGCCAACATGCTCTCATTTTTGAATGCAGGCCATGCTCGTTTTCTTTGCGATTCAGGTGTTTCATAACCGTTGAATCTTTAAAAAGTTAACTAATTTGGGGGCCCACGAAAATTCCTTCCTTGATTTTAGCCTTACTAAGACGAGGAAATTTATTTTTCAAAAAGTTAAAACCATCACCTGTCTTATCCATTGCTTTCACAAACTGTTTGATCAATCCGAGTTTGATGTGCAAAAGCGACAACGTTGTACAGTGAATCTTCCAAACTTTTTTTATATATTAATTTTATTTATTATATGTTATATTTTTATTTTTAAATTTAAGTGTTAAAATAATCCTTTCCCCACTCCAAATAAAATTCATAGCCATAAAATTACAGAACAGTGATAAAAATAAAGAGCGGCAACGTTGTACAGTGAATCTTCCAAACTTTCTTGTCAGGGCTTCGGGACCTCTCCCCCTCACCCGCTTTTAGCCAAAATTGTTGCTATATATTTTTATTATTTGGGGTGTTTGGATGAGGAAAAGGGGGGGGGGGCTGGAAGCTGGAATATGTAGGAAATAAGCGAAAAAGTTGCGAAAATAAACCAGAAAAACCGGTCATTTTTATTGATTTTTTTTAATTTCAGGGGACAAATCCCTCCTAAATCTCCCCCCTTATTACAAATGTCCATATTTTAGAACCTTTAACTTCTGTAGTCCCTCAAAAGACATTTAACGGTTAAAATAATCGTTTTCCCCTTCCGAATCAAATTCATGGCCATAAAATTACCGAACAGTGATAAAAAATAGGGGGGGGGCGTCCCGAGAAAACGGTGGGTGATGGAGCAAAATGGGGGTCATATTCGGATTTAGGGGGTTCTTTTACATAAGAATTTGCAGGAATGGTGTCATGGCCGATTTACATGCAGCGCAGTGTAATTGCTTAGCTCTATTTCAGCTTTTGTTTTTTTTCGCCACGACTTTTATAAACAAATATTTCCTTTCACTTGATTAGGTATTATCTAAGGACAAACTATTATCTATTAAATAAATCTGAACATAGATTTGTATCCAAAAAGACACGTCTTTTGATATGAAACAGCATTTAACATAAAGAAAAAGAGCAATGCAATTTTATACATGTCTTACTTATTTTTAAGCATGACTTAATTATATATATGTCATTAATTTTATACATGTCTTTTTGTCTTGATTTATTCTTTTTTATTTTTGACAGATAAAAGCGAGGTCCTGTTTAAACTGGAGCATTCTGCATTTCGTCTGTTTGTCTGTAAATTTGTTTGTTACGCAGTCACGACCAAACGCGTTGTTCGATTTTCGGCAAATTTGGCATGAATATTCCTTGAAGTCATTAAAAATGACGTACTTGTAAGGATTTTTATTTTTATCCCGTTTCAAGATAGTTTCCGTTTTAATAGATTCAATGACGGGTTTCGAAACATTAAAATATCTGAGTCATTTTGGTAATGGTTATAAATTTAATTTGAATTTTGATAACATTGTTAAAAGCAGACATTTAATTTGAATTTTGTGAAAACCGACAAAAGCAAAGATTTGTTTGAATAATTCGCATTTGGAAAAGAATGACTAAACCATTAAAGATTACGATGAAAAGCAGATCTTACATATTTTTTTGGACACGATGTATACTATCACTGAATAATTAGTTAGAATTAGTAAAGGGTTTCGTCCGAATTGCAAAGGATATTTTGATAGTTTTATTGCTGATTAATACGGAAACGCAGGGAGCCAAAGTGTGGATAATTTTATACCTACTGGAAATGAGATGGAGATTCATAAAGTCGTAATTAAATGTTTGTTCCGTTCCCGTCTCTGGTTCGGCATCAAATCAGCATGCCAAGTTGGAGTCACTCTCGTTCACATAGAAACGTTTCCTTTCTGATGATTAGGAAGGTGAAAAATTTTTTTGAGTGTGGAAAATTATAACGCGATTTTTTATTCGGTTTTCAGAATGATTTATTTTCTGCAAATTGAGAGAAAAAAGTTAATAGTTAAAGGTTGTTTATTACTTTACGCTTTATGAGGCGGATGTTAAAAATGAATATTTATTTGTTAATTATTGCATGCCTGAGATTCTTTTATTAACAATTAGAAACTAAAAATAAAAAGCACTTATTATTCCGGTCTGTGATATTTTTTTGCGTATTCGTAATAATGGCTTCATTTCCTTAAATTTGAATATCAAACATTTTGTTGTATCATTTATTTGAGTGATAAGTTAAATTATAAATTCCAAAAAGCTATTGGTTTTGCTTTAAAAAGAGATTAGGAATAAAGGCATAAAGCAAAAGTATTTAGCCGTATTTTCTTAATTATTGGCTAATTTTATATACACTGCAATTTTCTCCAAGATAATTAATTAAGAAGCATCTTGCAAATAGGTAAATTAATGAAGTAGATATATAGAATATTTAATTTCCAGGAATGAAATTTTATTGGCATTTGTTGAAGAATGGTATTTTCTAAAATAACAAAAATCTCTTTTCCAACTTTTGGCTCTTACCAGAAAATGTTTTTTTTTCATTATGAACGGTTACTTTTGCTCGATTAGGAAGGATAAAAAACTTATACCTATGGTAACGGTGAGATTGATATGGTAAACAGCAATATATAAATCTGATGCTCCAAAATGGAAATCTGATTTCCCAAAGAATTAATAACAGAAAATTATGCATTTTTTGTTATAAATTCTTAAACTTCGTTCTATAGTGAAGAAGACCATGAAAACAAATGCTGCCGTACTCTTCTTTTTAGTCAATATTGTCTGTTATATAGAAAAGAGGTTTTGGAGAACTTTTCAATAATTCATATTTTATATTCAAGTTTTGCGATTTCAGAGAAGAATTACATTCTTTTCTATCACTTCAGGCAGGCTTGTGAAAAATTATACTTTTGAAACACAACTGAATTTAAAATCCTTTAAATTAAAACATTGCAAAGCACACATAAAATAGAATGGGAAATACTTTCGCTTAATTTCATACAACAGAAACTGTTGAGACTTAGTATTATTATTACACTTAGAAGAAAACTGCATAAAACGAATACCTATTTTATAAAACGTGTCGTTTTATGAGAATCTACACAGCTGTTCCTATAATTACTCAGAGAGCCGAGTGTTATTGTTTCTTCGAGGTGATTCCCGTGCTTTAACACTTTCGACCCGACTTTTGCATTTTAAAAATTTAACTTGGAAAAAAAATTAATGTTGGCATACTGAAAGAAGTATATTATGAATTTAATGTTTTCCACTTTTCCCGTTTCCAGGAAATCTCATGTGACAATATGTCCCAATCATATAGTCGTCTGGGACTATTCCAGTAAAATACCTGTAAAACTCTCTTTCCTACCATAAGACTAGTATGTCAGGGAAGCAACGTTACAGGTTCGTAACAACATTCTTGTTACGAAGACAACTAAAACCTAAGTCAGCCATTTGCAATCAAAGAATGTTTAAAAGTTTCTTCAATCATAATTTTTTACCTAATTCCTTAAGAAAACTGAAAACATAAAAACCCACGTAAAAGTGGGTTTTCATTTTCCAATAGGGTAATGAAGTATGATCTCCGGGACGTTTATGCCCATTAGAGTCGAAAGGGTTAAAGTGGTTCTGTCTATATCGCCTCTTCAGTTCTCAAATGCAGTAAGAATACTGTCCCTGTCGGTGTAACCTTCTTGTTGTCCTTCACCATTTATAATACACAAATGGCAAATGTAACTATTTTTTTAATAGTAACAGCTCTATATTTTCATATCTCTCTTTAAGGTGGGTAGGATGAGATTCTGGTGCTAATGCTAAAATGTTACTACTAATCAACCAAACATCTTTCTAACTTCTAAGCAACGTATCTTTCGCCATTAAGTGATGAGAAACCCAAAGCCACCCCAAACGGTCATTATAGGGTTAAATTTCTATGACTCGACACAATGAATTTATTTGAAAATCTACCCTTGAGCTATTTCTGTTTACCTCACCGCAGTAAAACCCAAAGACTAACTCCCTTTTCCTTTCCACCTGAAAAGTTCTTAACTCTACGACCATACTATACATTCTGTGAGAGTCCAAAGCTTTATAAAGATGCCCAATTTAATGCCAAAACAAGAAAAGAATTTTAAAAAATGAAATAGTGTTTCGTTTTTCTTTTTTCCATTATAAAACATCCAAAAGTATGATATACACTTCCCTTGCATTGATTAACAAATACACTAATGAAGACAAATGCATACAGAAAACAGCAAAACGAATACATTAAAACAGACAAACAATACACGAAAGCTTACTTAGATAAACAGCAGATACTCTTCAGCGCTACACATACTATTAGATGGTGTTAATTATAAATAATGTTAATTATAAATAATGTTAATTATAAATATTGTTAGTTATAACTTCTTTACTTCAGTTTATAAATTCTGAGGTCTGTTGGCATCAGGTCTCCGGCTATTAAATCTTAATCCAATTATAATCGAGAATCTATCCATTTGATAACATATAGAGGTTTCTAATTATAGAATGATACAGAATGGACACTCCTAAAAGACATAATAGCAAAAATGTTTTTCTGTTTGATTGCAGTATTAAGTATTTTATTACATTATTTATTATAAATTCTCGTAATAAAGATGGTTACGAAGTGATAGGAAAAGCTAAGAGCATTTTCTGATCCAGGAGGACTTATTTAATTGAAAATCAGTGTCATCATCAAATAGGGAAAGTTAGTGTTAACCTGTGGAATTAGTTAATTAAACTTTCTGGGATTGACTAATTAGTTTTACAGTTAACTATTTTAAGATTTAATTTTCTAAATCATTTGTTTGAGTTCGTCTTAAATTTGTATATCAATATTTCTTTTAATTACATGAGAAATATTGAAGCTTATCATCATGATTAAAAGAATGATACACATTATTCAGTACAAACTCATTTCTGCCAAAATAAATAAGAACCATGGGATACCAAAGTTCGTACTGGGTCTTTTCCTAATAACTAACTAGGGCAGACTGACTGATTTTGAAAATGAATCCCTGAATCTTATTACTGACTATTCCCTGAATGAAAATTTTTGAATAGCAATGAAATCGCAAGATTCCATACTTTCTTCCTTTTCCATGAAGAACTTTCACAAATAAACGATACATTTCTCCTTGGTGAGAAAGTTGCGAGACGGTTCGAAGTGTAATGTGATGTGCCTCGTTAGTTAAAAAACATTTTATCAATTTCATGTTCAAAATTCTACCTTTCTAACATATTCATCTTTCCTTGCCCATCAAAACGGTAATAGATTAAATGATTTTGTACAACGTTATTACACAATTGGGATTAGTACAATTTAAATATCTCTGAAAATTAAGTTTTAAAGTTATTGAAAATTGGAGAAGGAATGAATAAAATGCCTGGCACAGAAAAATACATACCTTATTTTATGAGAGACTCTTTCTCCTTTTAAATAGTTTGTGATGGCAGGGAATGAGGGAAGAGTACCATGAAATGCCCATCGTTAACTTTAGATGTGAGCATTTGTAGAAAACATGTAATGAAATAATGTTTTCATAACAAATTTTTCTCGTAACAAGACTGTGTTTTTGATGTCAGTCCATTAGCCGGGCGTGTCACTTTCCGGGTTAAGAGAAGAATTCATTTTACAGCATCTTCATCGGAAGTTATCATTCATCATTATGACTTTGACTCCATTAGAGCACGGTAGCCAAGCTATTACGATACTACACACACTTCCAAAAGCTAAGCACGATTCCTAAGATGGGAAAAATTTGGTGTCTATATGAATATAATGGGTCGCAATTAGTTGTGGAGAGTCGGGGGGACATATTGTAATTGGAGCTCACATTTTAAAGTAAATATAAAATCACGGGGGCATTTGGAGGGTGACAAGAAAATGATGAAAACGAAAAGGGATTTCGACCCATCCCGTTTTACAGGAAGCTAATAATGAGTTGAAACTTTCATCAGTGGTATTGTATGATGACCACAATATTTACAAGCATTTTTGAAAAAATAACAATAATAGTCGGGAAGATATAAAGGTTTCTTTTTAAAAAATCCAAAATTCTTCCGCATTTTTTTTTTGCTTCTTATAACCTGCAGAGTTTCAAACTAAATTGTATAAAACTTACAGAATACTCGTCAACATGTAAAATAGGTCTTGTAATAAAATTTTAATTAAACATTTTGAATTTTACAGGAAATATGAGCATTTTTAGTAAATATCTTTTACTGCGCATGTGCGAAACGTGGCGCAATTTTTCTTTCATAATTTAAAAGCCAGATATATAGGGCAACTTGTATAAAAATTCCAGTTCAATACCATTTGTATTCTGAAAAATATCGGTATTGCAAGAGCTGTATTGCTTTTGTTCTCTAAGAGAAACAAAATGATGAGGATTCATGCACAAAATGAAAATTTTTAAACTTGAATCTTCGAAAAGTTATATTTAATTTTATGAAGGTTGAATATCCTGAGTACTCACGTATTCTTCTAAATTGATACATATTTTAAACCACATTTAGATGACAACTATTCGAAGATTCAAGTTTTAAAATTTTCATTTTGGGCATGAACCCTCTTCATTTTGTTTCTCTAAGAGAACAAAAGCAATCCAGCTCTTGCAATACCGATATTTTTCAGAATAGTAATGGTATTGAACTGGAATTTTTATACAAGTTGCCCTATATGTTTGGCTCTTAAATTATGAAAGAAAAATTGCGCCATGTTTCGCACATGTGCAGTAAAACATACTTACTAAAATGCTCATATTTCCTGTAAAATTCAAAATGTTTAATTGAAATTTTATTAGACAGCCTATTTTACATATTGACAAGTATTCTGTAAGTTTCCTACAATTTGGTTTAAAACTCGGCAAGTTATAAGCAAAAAAAACATGCGGAAGAATTTTGGATTTTCTAAAAGAAACCTTTAAATCTTCCCGAATATTCATGTTATTTTTTCGAAAATGCATGAAAATATTATGGTCATCGTACAATACTACTTCTGAAAGTTTCAACTCATTATTAGCTTTCTGTTAAACGGGATGGGTCAAAATCCCTTTTCGTCTTCATCATTTTCTGGTAGCCCCCCCAAATACCCTCGTGGCTTTATTTCCACTTTAAAATGTGAGCTCCGACTGCAGAATGTCCCCAACTAATTGCGAACCATTGTATTCATATAACCTCCACATTTTTTCCATCTTACGAATTTTGCTTAGCTTTTGGAAGTGAGTGTAATTATGAGCCGCGAATTTGATTTCCTCTGCAATACAAAATATCATGAATGAACTCAAGATATTTAAATTGTTGTCAACTCATTTAATTTCCTCCTATATTTTTATTTATTTGCGCAAATCACGTTACACAAACCCAACGAACTTCGAAATGATAAAACAAAATCGTGCATGGCAACCTAATTTGCCATTTTCAATTTGGAAATAGAATACAGATTAGTTTAAAAATGCATGTCAAACTGTCTAAATCGTATTTTATCAAATTTGAGTTTGTTGTTTTCATAATTTGGAGTGGAAATGCAAATCTAACATCTAAAGTTGAATAGAGGGAGTATGATATACTCCTATTTATCTATTATCTCTAAGATAACTTCAAAACCTAATAACATTATTTTTTTTTAATAATTGTCTAGAACAAATGTAATTTTACATCATTTTAAGTATTTTGTTCCCGTTTATATTCAAATTTTGACAGTTTAACAGTTTAATTTCAGAAAAAGTGAGAGCACGTGAGTGAGACAGAATATTTATGTGTAGATTGTGATATGATCCGAACAATTAAGGTTAAAATGTTTCCTCGAAACAACGAATGAATTCCTTCCTTCCTTTGTGGTTTCAGGTCGGTTTTAGTAACCAGGACACTACATTCAATTCCATGTGGCAATGAAGAGTCTTTGATTCATGTCCGAAAATTCGTTGTTTTGATACCAGATTCCAATAATTTTCTGTCCTATATATGGGATTGGCGGACGTTACAATCCGTCTATGTCANNNNATCTCGAGCTGCTGTTCAAGGTGTCTGTCCTATATATGGGATTGGTGGACGTTACAATCCGTCTATGATAAATGAGCTTGGGCTGCTGTTTAAGGTGTCTGTCCTATATATGGAATTGGCGGACGTTACAATCCGTCTATGATGAATGAGGTCGAGCTGCTGTTTAAGTTGCCGTCGTCCTCATCTGACCATAATGCAAAATTTACAGGTCCTTCCTGAAAGAATTTTAAATGTAGATTCTAAATGGTATATTAAGTAATTGATCAGCCATGTATTGGACTTAGGAATTTTAATCGATTAACCTTTCAGCGGGCGCTCCCTCTATACCAAGATGAAAAGTCTCGCGTATTTCCTAGATACGCTATTACAAAATATCAATTTTTAGAAGGTTAATTATAAAAATTAGGTTGTAATTGGGTAAGGATTAATAGGTACAATTATTATAAATATTTTTTTATTTAAAAAGGAATGGAAATATTGTAAACATAAAGCTCAAAAATCAATATAAAATAACCAAAGAATGTTTTCTTATTTTGAGAATAGAAAACATTTTCTATTTTTCCTCAAATGAATTTTAATACCCATACCCCAAAAAAATAAACTTATAAAAAGGAAATCCATGTTTAAGTTTTTATCTCTGAAGACAAGTAGTGAATACGGCCAAGAAGACAACATCTATATCTAATAATTTCAGAACATGATAAAGATAATTTCTATTTTAGCTCTAGAATATTCTATAGCCACAACCTCTAACCAGAAGTGGAAAACAAAACAAGATTTTCTAAATCCGAATACAGAAATGGGAAGCTCCCCCATTCGCTATCTGTTCCTCTTCAAACCCGGAAATTAAACTTTCCAATGGTTTCTGTCAATTGGGGTTTGAAAGGAGAGTCCTGAAACTTTTCGGACCCACCGCAGTTTAATTAACTCTTCGCCTGTTCCATTTCTATTTTAAAGAGTACAGATTAAATTATCAAGCCTCAAGACCAGATATATTTTTGTGTGTTAATTTGAGCAATTTTTCAGATTGCAACATAATGAAGAAAATAAAAGACGTATTTAAATATCATAAAATTGGTGCATAACAGCAATTCAGAAAATTCAAATTTTTTAACATTCTACAAATAAACCTCGAATATGTTAGAGTACTGTATCTATAAATTCGCATTCTTTCCTGAAGATTAGGACAAACTTGTATTGAATCCTTCAAATGCTAAACTTTTTAGCTGACTAATCTGAAAATATCTGTTTTATAAATTTTCTCTCATTGAAATGAAATGAAAGAATTACAAGAAAAACTCGATAATGGCAAAATCCGATTTCTGAATATAGATTATTCCTTTCTCTATTTTGATCTTAACCATAGAATAACTAGTATAAATGACGAAGTAATAAAGTTTAATTTGTTCCTAAGAGCGTTTTATTTACATGTCTACCGAGAATCACGCAGTTGGAAAGGAAAACTATAGCTAAAGTTCTTCATGAGATGCCTATTAGACATACAAAATATCGATAATCGACTAAATATCGACTAAAATCATTTGTAGTTTTTTTTTATACTACAAATGTTAAAATATGTTCATTTTGAAAATAAATGAATTAATAAAATGTATACTGGAGACGATACCACGATAGAATTCGTCAAATCATGAACGCGTTAAATGTTCTCTATTGTTACAAAGCTATAAAGTCGTTTCCATGCGATGCTAACTTTGGAGTAAAATTTGGCGACCTTGGCGGCAAAGTTGGCGACAAAGAGAATTTTCTAGAAGGACCTCAAACTTTCCACCGATTTCTACTGGTTTCATGAACTTTCTAGAGATTGCGTCATTTCCTACGTAATGAAGTCACTTCCTGTTGAAAAGTATAAAGGCAAGCTCTCAAGTCAAGAAGAGTCAGTTGGAATTTGATCAGCAAGCAAGCTCGTGAGCTAACAAGAAACCTTTGAGCGCTGTGTTGAGATTGATTGGCAGTCTCTGTTGTGAATTTTTACTAGTGCTGTGTTATCACTTGTGCTACGTTTCTTTGCTTGGAATATTTGTAAAATAAAGAGCTTTATTTTTAATCCTGCTTATTGGATTGCATTCACGTAACCCACAAAACAATTTCGTTACACTATTATTAATGTTCTAACACGACGTATGAAGAATACAATTGGTTTGTAATACCATTATAGCTCAGATGTAGCAAAAAGGCACATTTATTTCTGGGAGTTCGTCCAGTCATCAGCCATATTCTTCGACCGTATCAGACGTTCGATCAATCCGTCGCATCTTCCCGAGTGTCAAAGCAGATCGTCACCTCCTGTCAAATCCCGCTAATAAAATAGAGTAATTTCCTCTTCTCATCAGTTGCATTGTCTTCTGACGTGAAGTCGGTACCTTTGGTGCTCGCGCCTATTGGCCAGCTTCTTGTGAGATGACTATCACTGTGGATTAACTGACAAATTTGACCTTTCTATCTGACGAGCAAGAAACGTAAACCTAAGCCACTTTTCCTTCTGAAAGAAAAAGCATGGTCCCCATAGAGGACATTATGATTCATATACAGAGTATAATGAGAATAAATATAATTAAATTAGCTATTAAAACAAATTTAAAAATAAATTTAAACAAACACTACAAAATTTAAACAATGTTTAAGTAGCCCGCAATATGACGTTGCATACAAAAATCAAAGGAAGTCACAACGTATTCAAAGGAAGTAAAAACCAAGAAATACACTCCGAAATTATAGAATTAAACAAACAATGAATCCATTCTAGTCCACCTTTTCATGGGCTATAGACTATATTCGATATGGGTTCAGATTACTTCGGAAATCTTTCTGTAATAAGCTTGACTTTCGTTTAAAAAAGCCTCTCAAAGCCCGAAATTTCAGAATCAAAGACGAAGAGACAAATACAATCAACAAAAGAGTTTTTTAAAAATAAACAAAAAACATTATACCGCTAACAAGATTGATTTTTTAAAAAAAAAATAAGAAACTTTATTAGCCTTTGGGCAGGATGCCGTCATAAAAATATATCAATAAAAGAAGGGAAAAAATCAAACTTACCCTAGCCTTGGAGAGAATCAATATGTCCCCATTTTAATCCCAAACTTGAGAAATTTCTTGCCTGAGTAATTCTAAGAAAAACTATTAATCCCCATTCGTAATGTAAGCAACCAAGAATCTAGCGCCATCTATTATTCGAGAAGAAAAACAGGAATTGGAGGGAACTCAATCATTTAGATTAAATCATTTGAAAAAGCTTTCAGTTTCTATCAATGCATCAATAAATAAAAGGAAAAAGTAAATGAAAAAGAATTTATTAGAAAATATAGCAGCAGCCCAATATATTTTTTAAATTTAATATTTAAATTCGAGACGACTTTCAAGAATAAGATCTTCAACGCCGTGAATATTAAAAGGGAAATTGTTATCATACAGACGTTTTAGAAAATTATTGGAAGCCACTAAAAATTCATTTCTATTATTACATATTTTTTTAATTCTGTTAGCCTGACTAAAATTTACGTTTCTAAGACCCTAGAATAATTCATGTACTTTTCAGTCACATCACCCGCAGAATTTACAATCTAGAGAAAACTCGAAATCTTAATGCATATCATAACATGAAAACAAGTGTGGACTGAACACATTTTTTAAAGAATTCAGTCGTCATACTGCGGAAAATTTGAGAATTTACGAGATAAAAAAGCATTAAAATTATCTGATGTCTTCCAGCCGTGAGTATGTCCTAAAAATTTAGTTAATTTTAATCTTTGAAATTAACTAAACCGCTAATTTTTGTCTGTTCTCGGAGTTTCCTAACAGGTATTTTTTCAAGTATAGTTGTTTGTCGTTGTTAAGCACTTAGGGGAAAGTGGGGTAAAATCGGGTATCTGAGATTCGATGGCCTAATGGAGCTAAAATATTCGACATAGAGACTGTCAAATTTCATTAAAATATTCATTGTTTAACGGAGTATAATATATCATTCACAAAAATTCATAGTTTCACTACTTTTTTACAAATGAATGTTTTTGTAGAAAAAGTCAAACCACTCTGGTTTACCCAACTAGTGGTATAAAACCGGGTACACTTGTTAACTCTATGGGAAATTAGGAAAAATTAGATTTTCAATAGAAAATTAGCTGAGTTAATATAAAATAATAATTATAATTTTTATTTTATATGACATTTTAAGAATAAAACCATTTTTTAAGATTTAAAAATAGTTATATTATTTGTAAATCTAAGAATAAAGGCAATTTTTTAAGAGTTATTAGTAGTTGCAATAGTTGGCAATTTAAGAATAAGAACGTTTTTTTAAGATTAACAATAGTTACAATAGTTGATAATCATAATAAAGACAATCAATTTAAGAATAATTTCAAAATTCATATTTAAAGTAGCGATAAAATCTAAAGAAATGGAACAGGGAACCTATTAATGTCACTAGCATATTGAAAAACTACCAGTTTGGAAAATTAAAATAGAACGCAATAGCGACAAAATGAAAAGAAAGAATCTAAAAAATGTTGTACAAAACAAGAAATTCGAAAAACCTAATAGATTTACTGAGTTCTACTATTTTAATAATCCAAATCAAAACTAAAAAGAAGAAAAATATGTTCCTCGTAATGTTTTCTTATTTAAAATTAAAACTAGCAAGGAGACACACTCAGACGAAATGACGTTACGTTAAATAAACCCAAACGATTGCAAACACTTCGAGCAAAAGATTTTCATTTTTACATGCATTTTAAGTTTTATATGACAAAAAAATGAATAAAAATCATTTATTTGCGAGCGAGGAAAAAATGGAATATATAAATTTAAATTCTTTTTTAAAATTCTGATTAAAATTACTCATTGTGTTATTTGAAATTATCACAATAAAAAGAAAATATTGGAAATGAGAATAAATTGGAAATACTTTCCACCATTTGTCTCAAAGATCAATTTAGGAATGGCCCACACAAACTACTAACAATCTCACAGTCTGAGAAAATCATCTTTGGTCGAGCATCCGTAGTTTCCCCCAGTACCCGTTTTTACCTCACTTGGAGTACCCGATTTTACCCCGAGTGCAGAGGTTATAGAAAACGAAATAGAGCCACGCAATTATTGCACTAAATCTTTATTGTTTGATGGGATATAAATTCTTAGTAAATATATAATAAGCTGGACTAAATAGAGTTTTTATAACTTTAATGGTTAAAAAGCAACGATAGCTTAAAAAGAAACGAACATCAGAGAGTTGATGTCTTAAAACAAATACACCTTCACAGACGAAGTGAATTCAACAGCAAGAACACGGCAACTATGACCATTCTTTCTTTTTGACCAGTATAGTATAATTCAGAATCTGTCCACTAGAAAGGAGACCTAATAGCGCTAGATTCCAGGTACACGGTTTCACCAACTCTCCTCTACCAAGAAAAATACAAAATGAATTATTGAATTCTTCTGGTAGCTCATTTTATCCAAAGTTATAAAAAATTTTGAAATTATCTTTTTAAATGGCTACTGTAGTACATATTTATTTACATAATTTTCACGTTCCATGGTAGTGCAAACATGATAACACATTGCAAAAGCACATTTCAAGCTAACAATAACATCTAATAGCTAAAAACGAATTACAAATTTGCTAAAGGTCACAAAAACAAACATGATTTTCAGAAGAAGCTTCTTTCTGTCTCTAAAGTTTTAATAGGGCATTTAAAAACTTTTCTTACCAGATAGAATTTAGAAGTCGTATATATGGGCGAAATCCGACATCTTACATCTTGAAAGTAGCATTTTGTAAACTATTTTATTATTCTTACGTATTCAAGTACTTAATACACTCATGTCCATAAATTAAGGATAATGAAGTTAAGGCAAAGAAAGAGACAGAAGCAAAACAAATTTGACTTATTTGTAAAGTCTATTTATTAAACAAAAGGTAAAGAGCGGAACAGATGCTATATGTTTGATATAATTAATAAAAATTGCGATTTTTACTCCCTGGAGCAAATTTCAAAAAAGAACCTATTTAAAAAAACAGTATAACATGGTTAGTATGATGGTTTATACGGAGTATGTCTCCCGGACGATGCAATACAGGCCTTCCAACGCCTAGGCATGCTGAGTATCAAATTATCAATCTGATCTTGGGGAATATTACACCACTCATCAAGCAATGCCCTCCGAAATTCCGGTAGACAGGTGGGAGGGGGTTGACGGGCTGCAATTCGTCGGCCAAGCATATCCCACACATGCTTTATTGGATTCAAGTCCGGTGAGTATGCTGGCCAATCCATACGGGTGATATCCTCCGATTGAAGGCATTCCTCTACAATGTTTGCACGGTGAGGACGGGCGTTGTCATCCATAAACAGAAATTCAGCACCCATGGCGCCCCGAAACAAACGTACATGTTGTTCCAGAATGACATCCCGATAGATGTGGCCTGTCATCGTTACACTCTGAACATGCAGGTCAGTTCTGGAACCAAGAATAATTCCTCCCCAAACGAGCCATCCTGCACCACCGTAACGGTGTCGTTCAATAGTGTTCTCTTGGTGGTAACGGGTACCTGGCGCTCTCCATATGAAAGTCCGGCGAGAATCAGACTGCAAACTAAACCTGGACTCGTCGGAAAACATCACACAAGACCACTGTTGCGGTGTCCACAATGCATGCTCTCTACTCCAGGCTAATCGCAGGCGACAGTGAGTTGCGGTAAGTGGAACACATCTGACAGGCCTACGAGCATATAGACCAATGTGCCCTAAGCGTCTGTACACGGTCTGCCTTGAAACTGTCGTACCGGTAGCTGAAGAGAGCTGACGAGACAGGTCTGATGCTGTGCTCCGTCTGTTTCTTTTGGCAGTAACTGCCAAATACTGGTCCTCATTCGGCGTTGTACCTCGGGGGCGACCTGTGCTGTAACATCTACTCACATTACCATCCTCTTGGAATCGTTACCAAAGCCTGGAGATGACACTCTGGGCGATTCCAAGTTCCTCGGATACTTCCAGCTGGGTACGTCCACATTCCAGTCGTCCGATAATTCTACCACGTAAAAAATCATCCAAATGCTTCCTTTGTGCCATAACTATGCGGTTATTGCAGTGAAATGCTTTTAAAGCGCTTGTGAACAATTTTACTTCTTTGCCACCATTCCTTATATAACCCTCTCTTACACTCTCGTCATTGTGACGTACTATCCGCGCCATCTGGTGGTTTCCTGTAATTTGCATATTCTTCTTCAAGATGTGTGTGATAATTCTACAGGTGAAATTTTTATTTTAGAGTTCAATTTCTGTGTGATTCTGAATTATCCTTAATTTATGGACATGAGTGTAGTTAGATTAACAATGATTAAGTGAAAGTCAATTTTCACACTTA